>SZYD01001455.1:10000-114252 GCA_009363875.1 Mikania micrantha
TTGGTGGTGAAAGTTCGGTTGGGCTGCGGTATGTGCCATTTGCTGCTTCGGTTAGTTGGAGTGGCTTGCTGTCTGCCTGCTAGGCGGCTGGAGAGGGATCATTGGGTGCTTTTACTCAGTCCCCACTTTGGGCTATCTTGGCTCGGTTCTGAATTTGTGAAGTGTGGGATGAGGTTAAAGGTGTGATATGGCTTGCTTGCTTGGAGTTTTGGTGAGGGGTGGCTGTTCTACGGTTCTATTTCCCAGAAACATAGGCTGCATGGGCAGACTTGGTCCCCGCCTGCGTGTACTTTGCTTATCATTGGCCGTAGCAGGTCCTCATTTGGAGTGCTGAGGGTTTCTGCTGGGGCCGCCTTTGAGTGCCATGGCCCCATTGTGGCCTGGCTGGCTTGCAATCTGGATGGCAGCAGTAAATACGTTGGGTTTATTAAGGCTGTGGGGCCTTATTGTGTGGCCTGGGCCTATGTCTACCGAGCTTGCAAGAGATCCCAGTGGGCTTTGGGAAACCATATGTTTGGGCTGTCCTATTGGCAGGATGTAAATGGGGCTTTTTTTGATGTCTTTTTAGTTTGGGCTTTAGGTTGTTTTTGGGCTGCCACTAGGGTGGGAGGCTTGTGGATGGTTGGTAGTTTGTGGGTTGTTTTGTTTGGGCTAGGCCCAGAGTCGTGTACTTATATTGTAGTTGCCGGCCATTTGGGCTTATATCTTTTTTTGGTAGCCTCTCCGGGTATGTCGGTGATGTGCTACACGGGGGGGTATGCTCCCCTGGTCACCATGTAATTCTTTTGTTTGTTGGTATTATTTTTTTCCGGGCTCAAGCCCTTTATACAAAAAAAAAAAAACCCTAAACCCTAAACCCTTTTTTCAAAAAAAAAAAAAAAAAAACCCTAAACCCTAAACCCTAAACCCTAAACCGTAAACCCTAAACCCTAAACCCTAAACCCTAAACCCTATGGTTTTTCATTTTTGCAATTTTCACTCTCTCTCTAACTTCTCTCTAAATTTTTCTCTCTAGCCGTTCTACCCTTAGAAGCATGAAACCATCGGCTGAGGGTGCCGCCCCTCAGCCTCTTCCACCGGGCAAACCACCGTGGGGGGAGCACCTACCCATACCTGATGGAGGGAAACAAGACAGTGATGTTGTCTTAGAGGAATTCGAGCCTTGCAACACAGATGGTGACCCAATTCATGGGGAAATCGAAAGGGATGGCGACATGGAAGAGATCCAAATGGAGTCGGAACCAGTGGGGGTGGGTGGAGCTGCCACTTCTGCTAGGGTTCGAAGGCAAACAAAAAAGCTCAGCCGCAAGGAGGGGGCCAATCGGGTCCAAGGCGCAAGTAGGGTACACAGGGATAGGAAGAAGATTCGGATCTCCCCGCTACTTTATGATCAAAGGATTCAAGATTTCTTGCTAGAGACAGCCGCCAAGCTAAATGAGAAACCCTTGGCGACCCAAGAACATCGGTTCTCCCATCCGAGTAGATCTGATTCCGGCCAAGCTCATGCGGAGGGCGCCATGGAGGTTGAAGCTGCTCAATTTTCACATCCTAAACCGTCTCAACCCTCTTTTGCTGATCTCATTCGAAAGGATCTTGATCAGGTAAACTCCAATCTTGATTTCATCCCCCCGACCACTCTTCCAGATGGTAAGAAACGAATTGTGCTTTCTGCTGAGGATGTCCAGCAGTCGAGAGCTGCTCTTGCTAACCATCTTTTTGGTTATTTTCTGGGTACATCTATGGACTATAATTATGTTGATAAGATTGTTAGAAGATTGTGGGCTGCGTATGAGCTTGAAGAGGTGACTAAAAGCTCCTCAGGATGCTATTTTTTTTTGGTTTAAGTCGGAACAGGGGCTTTCAGATGTGATGGAAAATGGTCCCTGGATGATTAGAGGTATTCCCTTGATCTTGAATAGATGGAGTCCAGGTTTGGGGATGCAGAAGGCTGAGCCCAAGGTTATTCCCCTTTGGGTGGCTGTTCATGGTGTCCCTCTTGATCTGTGGAACAGGGTTGGAGTTAGCAGGTTGATGAGTGCTATTGGTGTTCCTAAAATTATGGACAAAGTTACAAAAGAAAGATGCCACCATGGTAGGGGAAAATTGGGGTATGCTAGGGTCCTTGTGGAAGTTTCTGCTGATGATGAGCTCCCGGAGATAGTAGAGGTAGAATACCCAGCTGATGGTTCTGAAATTAGCCATGTGATTGGCCTAGAGGTTTCTTATCAATGGAAGCCTCCTAGATGTAGTCACTGTAAAGTGTATGGGCACTATCTAGCCAACTGTAAAGAGAGACCTAAGGAGGACAAGGTCACGGCCCAAGTGAATCCCACTGAGAAATCTGATGCAACTGTTAAGGGCCCAAAGTCCACTGTGAACAGTAGTCAGGCTGGGCCTATGGAGCAGCCAACAGGTTGCCAACCTGGTTTTACCCCAGTGACCCGAGGTAAGAATCATAAGGCCCAAATCATTCCTGGTGAGCCTGCCAGTCGTAATAAGGAGCAAATGGGGCAGGCTCAGAGTAAGTCTAAGGGGTATGGGGGGCAGCAGAAGAACAAACAAAAACAATTTGGGTTTGACTTCTCTAGAGCTGTGAATGGGGATAAAAAAAGGGTGAAAATACCTAGCAATCTGAAGGAGACTAGTAAGGATTGTGAGGGGATTCCCCTTGTGAATAAGTTCACGGGTTTGGAAGAGACTGAGGTGGCTGAGTAGGGTGGACCAGAGTCGGGTAACAGTGAACAGATTGTGGGCAGTGAGATGGAGCAAGAGGGTATGTGCTTTAGTACCCCGGTGTGCACATTGAGTAGGGAGGTTGATATGGATATAGGCCGTATTCTCCCTGCTTCTATCACAGCCTCAAGCTCAGGGGATGCTCCTCCTAATAGCAACTTGTCTGATTATAAGAAAAACCGTATAACGGATTATATCAAATACACTCAGGGAGTACCTTCTTTGATTGCCAATGCCTGGGATACGGACGAATGGAATTTCTTTACAGATCAGTGCATCCATATGGGGTATTCTCCGGACTACCTTGTAGTGGACAATGAAGCCTTCATGGATGAAAACCTCTTTGATGTTAAGGGTTCCCCGTACATTCCGGAAAATAAGAAACAAGCCATATTTAAAGCTTTAAGCTCTAATGCTAGGGCTGTAAAAGCTAAAAACATGGCAGCTTGGTCGGTGGGGGAATGGGTCTATTTCAAGGATCAGATTGAATGTTTGGGCATAGATATGACGTATGCGGTGGAGGATGTGGAAGATGAGGAGAATGGGATGGCTGCCTTCATGGCAGGCCAACTCTAACTTCTTGTGGTGTTGTGTTTTTGGGTTGCAGCTTTTCTTTTTCTTGTTGTTTATGGCTGCTTGGTTTCTGCTGTTTTTGGGTTTTGTCTTTTTTGTAGCCCTTTCCAGTTTTAGGGCTGGGGTTGCTAGGGGTCCCCCCTTGTGTAAGTCTTTTCTGGTTTGCTCTGCTGGTAAGGGTCATGTTCTGCTTGGTGACCCTGCAGTGTGGTTATTCCTTAGTTTGTATAGAGGTTGGTGCTATCTAACTTGGAAGGGTAATATCAAAGGCCATGGGGGTACATCCTTCTTTGGTATTTGGCCCGTGGGAGTTAGATTTGCTCAGTTTTTTGGCCAAGTTTGTACTCCCTTGTGTACTGTCCTTTGGTGGTTTAATTTTAGTAATTCACTTTGGGTTGATGATCCTAGCTCTTTCTTTGTTACTGAATTGGGGTTAGATCTTGGATTCATCATTCCTTGGGCTGTTTGGTTTTTAAAGGTGAGGGTGGTCTCTGGCTACTACTTGGGGTGGTTTGATTCTATGAGAATCAACTGTGATGGGCTGTATTTTAATTGGGACAGATTGATTTTGGGCTATGTATTGCTTCGGGCCTGGGTTGAGTGGCTTATGGTGTTGGGCCTGCAGGGGGGCTGCTTGTTCTGTTGGCCGTCTACTGGATGTGGTTTCCTGTGTCCCCCAGGCTGGCCCTCTCATCTTGGCAGTTGGCCCTTATCTACTTGGCCGCTTTGGCCTATGTTGGGTGTTCGAATTTGCTACCTGGCCCTATGGCATTTCCTTATTGCTATTTGGCGCCTTGGTGGTTGGATGATCTTTACTGGTAGTTGGCAGCTCTTGTTTTACCTTGTGGTTCTGGTTTGGCTGGTGTGGCCTCTTCTTGGCCGGGTGTGGCCTTGCCTTTTAGGCTGCTGCTCTAAAGATGTGGGGACTAAGGCTTGGGACAGGGGCTGCTGTGTTCGGATGCTAGGCTGCTGCTCTAAAGGGTGGACTTTGATTTGGGAGGTTGATTGGGTTTGCTTAGTTGTTTGGACCTGTTTGGATTTTTGGGCCTTCTCTGATTTGTGGGCTTATTTTGTAGCCTCGGTTTCCTTTGTCAGTTGGGCTTCTCATGGGCCTTTCTATGGTATAGGGACCAATTGGGCTTGTGCCAATTTTTGGGCCACTTGTGTGGACAGCTCTTTCTTTTTGTATGGTAGGGTGTTTTGGGCCAAGCCCGGTGTCTGTATGTATATGTCTTGTAGTCTTTGGCCCATTGGGTTCATTGTG
This sequence comes from Mikania micrantha, assembly GCA_009363875.1. Taxonomy (NCBI): domain Eukaryota; kingdom Viridiplantae; phylum Streptophyta; class Magnoliopsida; order Asterales; family Asteraceae; genus Mikania; species Mikania micrantha. The sequence goes on from SZYD01001455.1 coordinate 14,571, forward strand.
TTTTTGGTGGCCTCTCTTGGTATGTTAGAGTTGTGCTACAAAGGGGGGTATGCCCCCTTGTCGACATGTAATTTTTTATTGGTTGGTTATACATTTTTCCGGGCTTTGCCCTTTATCCAAAAAAAAAAAAAAAAAAAACCCTAAACCCTAAACCCTAAACCCTAACCCCTAACCCTAAACCCTAAACCCTAAACCCTAAACCCTAAACCCTAAAACCCTAAAACCCTAAAACCCTAAAACCCTAAACCCTAAACCCTAAACCCTAAACCCTAAACCCTAAACCCTAAGGATTTTCATTTGCATGATTTTTTTCTCTCTCTTCTTTCTCTCTCTAACCTTCTGCTCTCTGGCCGATCGGTTCTTTGGAGTCCGATTATTAGCCTTCTCCCGGTTATCTACTTAGGTTTTCAAAGGGTGATGGATCCTTCAACATTCAATCCGGTATTAGAGCAACCTCCTGACCCAAGTCGTACCAGAAAACCTGGAAAAATTCAGACTAAAAAGGTGGAAAACAAACTGGCGATCAACTTGAAATCCAAGAAAGCTAAGGAGAATTCGTCCAACTACATAGGGGGGAAGGGGTCTTCGTCTTTTGTGGAACTAGATGTAGCTAAATTTCAGACAGAGGTGAGTAAATTGCGGCCTACTAACATTGATGAACATCATTCGACCAACCAATTTGAGGAGACGGGGACTACTGTGCTGGGGCAGGTCGAGGAGGGAGGCCAAATTGGAAGCAATTGCGTGGGTTTCCTGAATGACACCCATTCAAATACAGGTAATTCTCATTCTAATCAGGTTATACAACAAATTTGTAACACCAATTTGGAGGGTTCGGTCCCTGCTACGCCCGAGTGGACTCCTGATGATGACCAGAATATGGAGATGGAAGGTGAGCCGTATACAGAAGATAGTCAAAGCGAGGAGGGAAGCCAAGAGGAGGAATTCCATGATTACAGGGGCGAAATCCCTGACCTAGCTATGACTGATAGTGTTCCTGCATCTGGGTTGGGGAAGACGTTGCCTGCTGAAGAACTCCTATCACAAAATGAACTGACCAGGAATGCAGCTACTCACAAATCTGGGAAACAGACTGAAAGAGAAGTGAATATAGAAATGAGGATGGGCATTGACAATACTGGAATCGGCAAAGCAGCTCAAGGGGGAGGAAATGACACGCAGAAACCTAATGCATGGGAGGCTAACAGAACAGGAAGACTAACATTTGCTGAACAAATTAAGGCTAATAATGATATGGAGGAAACTCGATTGGAATACATACCGCCTCAAGAGACACCGGAAGGGGGGAAAAGAGTGATAATATCTACGGAGGACTTAAGGTACTCTGCCAAAACATTTGCTCTTCACCTGTATGGATATTTTCTTGGCACATCTATGGATTTTTATGCGGTTAACGCGTGTTTAAGGAGACTGTGGAGGAACTATGATTTGGATAGCATTTCTAAAAGTGCGGTTGGCTTTTACTACTTCAAATTCAAGAGTGAGGAGGGTTTGAAAAATGTCTTAGAAAATGGGCCGTGGATGGTAAACAATGTCCCCATATTCCTTAATAAATGGGAACCAGGGGTGTGTTTGGAGAAAGTGGAACCGGCGATTATCCCTTTGTGGGTGACTGTTCATAATGTCCCCCTTGAATTATGGACAGGGCGTGGCCTCAGTAAAATTATCAGTGGGATTGGGATCCCATTATTAATGGATAGGGTTACTCAGGAAAGATGCTCCAACAAGAAGGGTAAGATGGGATATGCTAGGGTCCTGGTGGATGTTTTGGCTAGTAGTAATCTTCCAGACTCAATTGAGATAGAATTCCCAGCAGTGAACATGAGACCAGCAAGGATGTCAAAGCTAGATGTTTCTTATCAATGGAAACCCAATGTTTGCTCACATTGCAAAGTTTTTGGCCATTCCCTTAGGTTATGCAAAGTCAGGCCCAAGACTGATGTAGAAATTCAAATAGAAGCTGAAAAACAGAAGAAAAAGGATGAAATGGATAATGAGGCTGTAAAGGAAAAGGACAAGGATGCAAGGGATGCAGATGGCTTTACTACAGTTCGGGCTAGAAAAAACAATAACATGGGAAGCACTAAAAGAAAAAACCAGTGGAACTCTACAACCATAACAGGTGGGCAAAGGAATGATAGCAAAGGTATGAATTCAAATGGGATGCAAATGCCAAATACTAGTAGTGAACCAAGGATCCAAAGGAAAATGGGAGAATTACACTCCAGATTTGTCTCAAAACCCAATATACCAGCACCTGTACCACAAAAAAACCAGTCCACAAATAGCCCAATTGTAAACCCGTCCCAACACAATAACATTACCCAACCCCACACTAAAGGCAAGGAAAAGGTTACTAGTGTTGATGACTTACAGATTCCCACTAGCAATATGTTTGAGCTGTTAGATGAGGAGGGCAGGGAATTGGGGGGTAGTGATGTGAACACAAGTAGTAAGAGTGGCAGCGAATCGAGACCAAACTATGGGAGTAGGGAGGGTAGACAAGGAAAGGATAGGAATAGGAGGGCCCAAGAGAGCTTACCTAGAAGAAGGTCTATGAGAAATAGGGATAGGAAGGATGATGAGCTCATGCCAGTTGGATCTGATCCAGAGGAGGAGATCCCGGATTTTGATATATCCAATGGAGATAAAAGGGCTATTTATGATAGGCTGAAAGAATTCAAATCAGTTAGAGCTGTAGACCAAGCTAAGTGGGTTCAAGGGGAATGGGAATATTTTCATTATCTGCTTAGAGTAATGAAAATTGATCTAGATTATTGTATCGAGGAAGTTGATCCAGATAGGAGTGGGGCTGCCCACTTTTTACAGGCTCAGCTTATGGGTTCTCCCCCCAAAGCTGTTAGTGGTGAAGGGAGCCTCCCCCCCAAAACTGTTAATGGGGATGCAGATCACTGCTTGGAATGTTAGAGGGCTGAATAGTGCTATGAAACAACATATGTTGATTGATCATTTGGCCTCTAAAAATTACCATGTCTGTTGTGTTATTGAGTCTCATGTGACTAGGAAGAACTTACCTAAGGTGTGTCAGAGAGTCTTTAGGAATTGGGAATGGGACTCTAATTCTAGTGTTTGTCAAGGGAGTACGAGAATTATAATTAGCTGGAACCCTGTGCATGTTAACCTGATGGTTTTGGACCGACAGCCACAGGTTATACATTGCCTTATTGAGCCTATTGCTGGGCTCAATCCCTTCCATTGCTCTTTTGTTTATGCCCACCATCGTTTACAGCCTAGAAGGGCCTGTTGGGATTCTCTAAGGAGTCACAAGTTGGTTGTAGCTGACAACCCTTGGCTGCTCATGGGGGACTTTAATGCGGTTATTGATCCTAGTGAAAGATCCCAAGGTGCGTCAAGCATGTCTAGAAGTATGCAGGAAATACAGGAGTGTTTTGCTGATGTAGAGCTAGATGACATCTGCTCGGCTGGCTTGAAATTCACGTGGAATAAAAGCCCGGGCAGGGTAGGGGGGCTGTTAAAAAAGTTGGATAGAGTAGTGGCGAATCATGAGTTTGTGTCTAGGTTCCCCTTGGCTAATGCTACGTTTATGCCTTTTTTGCAGTCTGACCACACCCCTATGGTGGTTAATTTCCCGGACAGAACAATAGCTGCCCCTAAACCTTTTAGGTTTCCTAATTACCTTGTGTCCAAACCTGAATTCCTGCCCATTGTTAGGAAAGGTTGGGAAACCCAGATCCCGGGGTTTCCTATGTTTGCTGTTGTGTCTAAACTTAAGCAGTTAAAGAAGCCTTTGCGTAAGTTGAATTTTAAACAGGGCAACCTGTTTGAAAAGGTGAAACATCTCAAGTCTGAATTACAGATTGTCCAAGAGGAGATGGTTAATGATCCGGAAAACAGGGTTTTGAGAGAGGAAGAAGGCAATTACCTTATGGCCTATGGTCAGGCGGTTAGGGATGAGGAGGGTTTTTTAAGACAAAAAGCTAAGATTGCCTGGCTGAAAGAGGGTGACCAGAACACTAGTTACTTTCATAAGGTGGTCAAGGGGAAAAACAATAGGGGCATGATACATGCCATTTTAGATTCTCAGGGACAACTTTTTTCTGGTCCAAATGTAGCTAGTGCATTTGTGACCCACTTCCGGAATGTCTTTGGGGTAGCCAACGGAGTGCTGCCTATTTCTGATCCGGAGTCCCTGTTTGTCAAGAAGATTCCTAGTATGATGGCTGAACAGATGGTTAGGCTAGTTTCTGATGAGGAGATCAAGGAAGCGATGTTTGGAATAGATGATAACAAAGCCCCGGGGCCTGATGGCTTCTCGGCTAAGTTTTTTAAGGCTTCCTGGCACATAGTTGGTAAGGAGATCTGTAGTGCTATTAAGGACTTCTTTTCCAAATACTCATTACTGTTGTTTGTGCTAGACAATAGTGGCAAGGCAAAACATGCGATAGCATGCAATCGTCAGCTTCGGTGTTGACCACTTATGTAAATAGTATAAATGACTAGCTATCATGACTATGCATGTGTGATTATGTTATCTGCAAACTTTATATTCAAACTGTGGTTTCAACATTTGTGAATGCTTAAACCTGTGTAATGCACCAACCTTTGTGTTGCTTGATTTACATGTTTTCTCAGGACGCTAAGGTACACAAGAAAGCAGGCATGGACTAGGAGATCGAGTCGCATGCATGTTTTTTACATTTCTTTTGTTTGGATTGAACATTTGGGATTTTGGTTTTGTAATTTACATTTTACAAATGTTACGTTTGTTATTGTTTTAAAACGCTTCCGCAAACTTTGAAAACTTTGATATTACAGTTGTAGACCAAAGTATGTTTCGAAATTCATATAGAGGTCTTCGTTATGTCTAATGATCTGAGATCCTGGTTTGTCACGTTCCCAAACGGTATGATTCCGTTAGTTGAAAATTGGGGGTGTGACAGTTTTTGGCATTGAGGACAATAAAGCTCCGGGTCCTGATGGGTATTCGTCAAAATTTTTTAAAGCGACCTGGGAGATAGTTGGAGATGATGTTTCTGCTGCTGTTAAGGAATTCTTTAGGAATGGGAAACTCCTTGGGGAAGTTAATGCTACTATCATTGCTTTGGTTCCTAAACTTGACTCCCCCAAGAAAGTTTCAGATTTTAGACCGATCTCTTGTTGTAATGTGGTGTATAAGTGCATTACCAAAATTATTGCTAATAGGATCAAGGGCTCCCTTGGTGACATTATTAGTGATAATCAATGTGCGTTTGTCCCTGGTCGCCAGATTAGTGATAATATTTTATTGACGCAGGAATTGATGAGGAACTATCATAGGCAACGTGGTCCTCCGAGGTGTGCATTTAAGATTGATATTCAAAAGGCGTATGACACAGTTGATTGATCTTTCCTGAATACTTGCCTGATCCATTTTGGCTTTCCTCAGAAGATGATAAAATGGATCATGGCTTGCATCACCACTCCTCTTTTTCTGTGTCTGTGAATGTGGAGCAGAAGGGGTATTTTAAAGGTAAAAGGGGCCTTCGTCAGGGAGACCCCTTACCTCCCTATTTCTTTACCATGGTTATGGAAGTGTTAAGTTAGATGATTGCTAGGAGTACAAAGGATAATCCAAGTTTTAGGTTCCATTGGAGATGTGGTGAATTCGACCTGACCCACCTTTGCTTTGCAGATGACCTTTTTCTTTTCTGCCATGGGGATGTTTCTTCGAAATTCTCATGGACGCCCTTGAGGATTTTAAGAATGTTTAAGGCCTTACCCTGAGCATCCCCAAGAGTACGGTCTATTTTGGTAATGTAAATACTCAAGCCATGAGGGATATTAAGGAGCTCATAAACTTTAGGGTGGGTATTCTTCCGGTGAAGTACTTAGGGATTCCTTTGGTCTCGTCTAGACTAACTGAAAGGGACTGTACCCCTCTTGTTGAAAAGGTTAAGAAGAGGATCCAGGATTGGAAAGCCAAGGCCCTCTCCTTTACTGGGAGGCTTCTTCTTATTAAGTCGGTACTTAACACTATTCAGGTCTACTGGTCTTCTGTTATCATCCTTCCTGTTGCAGTGACCAAGACCATTGAAAGGCTAATGAGGGGGTTTCTGTGGTGCAAAGGGGAGCTTAGTAGAGGAAAGGCTAAAGTTAAATGGAAGGATTGTTGCTTGCCCATTCGACATGAGGGTCTGGGATTGAAATCCCTAAGGACTTGGAATAATGCTTTGATGTCCAAACACACCTGGAACATCATAACGAATAAAAGGTCCTTATGGGTTGACTGGGTCAAAAAATACCACCTTCGACAAAGGATTTTCTGGGAGGTCATGCCTAAAAAGGAGGCTAGTTGGAGCTGGAGGAAGATTTTGTACCAACGGGATGTCTTGAGGTTGCATATAGTGTCTGTAATTGGAGATGGAAAATCTACTTCTGCTTGGTTTGATAATTGGCACCCTATGGGTCCTCTTGATAGAGTGATTTCCAATAGAAACATGAATGAAGGTAGCTTGAGCCCGAACACAAAGGTTGTTGATGTTGTTGTCAATAACATGTGGAACTGGCCGGAAGGGTGGAATGTCAGGTTTCCAGACCTGGTGGCATCCCAACCTTGTATCCTTAGAGAGGGTGTTCTGGATAGAATAGTCTGGAGGTCTAGGGAGGGAAGGGATACTCCGTTCCATGTTTCAGCCGTTTGGAAGGACATCCAGGAAATCGGGGATGCGGTTCCTTGGGTAAACTTGGTGTGGTTCAACCAGAATATTCCTCGACATGCCTTCACTCTCTGGTTGGCCATTAGGAATAAGTTGAGAACCCAGGAGGTGGTTAGCACGTGGGATCATGTGGATGGGGCCACTTGCGGCTTTTGCAGCTCCTCTAGAGATAGCATAAGCCATTTGTTTTTTGAGTGTGAGTTCCCGGCTAAGGTTTGGCAGATGGTCAGTTCTAGAACCAAGTGGTCCCACGTTGGTGGATCGTGGGACAACAGATTGACAATATATACTGAATCAGTTGCTAACAATTCTATCTGGAGTATTGTGAACAGGCTGGTCCTTGGTGCCTCAGTCTACTATATCTGGCAAGAGAGGAACCTTCGGCAGTTTGAATCCATAAAACGAACGGTTGAGGATGTTTGCTCATTGATCTTGGAAGCTGTTAGGCTTAGACTCCTTAGTCTTCCTTATGCTAATTCTAGTGCCCTTCACCAAGTGTGGTCTGATTGGGGTGAGGATAGGTTGGGCGTCATGGATATAGGAATGTGGGAAAAACCTTTGTAATGGATCTCGCTAGTTTAAATGGCTTCTGGACTGGTAAGGGTACGACATGGTTGGAGGGATGCTTGAATTCTAGGAGATTTGCTTGCAGTAATAAAAGTTGGTTAGAGACTCATTTGCCAATGAAAATCCTTTCTATCTGCTGTATTTCTCTCTCAAATGGTTTGTTTGGTTGGTTTATTTTTAACCAGCTAAACAGGGAGGGGTTTGGGCTGCTTTTGTGCAGGGATGTTTGGGGATGGGAGAAGTTTTGGTTTAGGGGTTGGGATATTATGGGGTATATTCCTGTGTGGGTTGCCGGGGTTGGGCTTGTATAGAAGATTTGGGACCCTGGGGAATGCACACGGGTTGGGGGGTTTTTGGGGTTTCATGGGTCAAATGGGTTTGTGCTGGGGATCTATAGCTTGGGTTATTGGATTTGGGCTGCGGATCTACAGGCTCTGGTTGGTGATGGTCCCAGTATTAACATCTTCACCCGCATTACTCAATATATTATTGAGAGCTGGGGCTGTTTTATTTTGTCCTACAGGTGTTTCATGGATGGTTGGACCTGTGCAGAATGTAAAAGATGCACCTTCTTTCATGACCTGACCGGGTGCTATGATAAAGGGACTGGATACTTAAGGGATCTGTTAAGTCATTATCAGATGCAAGGCAGATGCTCTAAGTGCGGGTCGATTGAAGAGGATATGACTACTGCTCAATATCAATTTTGGAGGATCAACATTGTAGCAGCATCAGTTTCCATTACAATAAGGGTGGCCTGGATGGGCTTGACTACCGTCACTGCAACAGCTTTATCGAGTGGATCTGGTACTGGCCAAACTTTGGGGATATACCAAGCTACCTGTGGGCATCTGCGTGACGGGAACACACGTGTTCATGGGCTGGGTGGATGGAGATTTCGTGTGTTAGAAGGGGCTATGCAGCTATTTTATCTCCTGATTTACATGTATATCAATGCGACTAATCTGATCATATTGAGGCTTATTGAGTGGCTGAGTTGGGATACGGGTCAACTTCATAAAATTGTTTGTGTTTCGGGTAAAGGCTGGGTGCTGGGCCCTTTTTTCTGGAGCTGCTGTATGATGGTCGTTAATTGGAGCTGGGATGTGAATACAAGGGCTGGCTGGCACATTTGCAACTACCATGGTTTTGCGTTTATGGGGCCACCTATGCTGCTCGGGGGGCTCATGAAGGGGTATGAACAGGTTCGGTTTCAGCTTGCCTACAAGCTTGGTTTTGGGTGCAGGTTGATCATGTGTCCAGACTTTTCAGATTGGATCAGAAGCAATAATAAAGGTACTCGTTTGGGGTTGCAGAATTACATTGCTTGGTGTGCATGGGATACCTATGCTTTAGTTTTAGGTTGGGTGTTTGGGTGCTGCTTTGTTGCTCACGGGGGTCTCCTTATTTGGCCCACTTTGAAAGAAATGGATGTTGGTGGTACAGGGGACTATGTCGCTGATCAATGGCTGCGTCTATATGCTCCTGGTGCTGGGCTAAAACATGTGCTTTATTGGGTCAATAGGGCTGCTATAATCAGCATTTTTTTTGAGTTTGTCTAACTAGGATTACAGGGGTGTGTTTGGCAGATATGTTGAACCCTGTTTTTTATTAAGGGCTGGTAGTTTAGTGATTTTCATCTTGTACTGCTGGGTAAAAGCTGGTCCTTCCTGTCATTGTTTCAGCACGATAGAAATTTTTGACTGTGTAAATAGGATTGGCCAGTGCGTAGACTGCGAGTTATGTACGACTGATGGCTGCTGCTATGCTTGGCCTTATAGTGCAATTGTTGTCTTTCATATGGCTGTATTGTGGATTAATCAAACTGGGCCTGCTGTTTCTCTTTGGGCTTGGTGTGGGATTCTGGGCCTCCTTCTCTACGGTGCTAAATGGGGTCACTCCTAATTCCCCTGGGCCGGCCTGTGTGGAATGGTAGCCTTCATGTTGATATGGCTGTTCTTAAGGGTTTGGGCAATTCTTTGATGCCCATTGTTTGGGCTTTCTTGCAGGTCTACACTTGGAATTTTCTGTGGGCTTCATGTCATCTCACTGACTTTGTTTCGGCTACTCGAGATGGTATTTTGCTTATGATGGCTTATGTTCCTTCTCTTGTCCATCCTGGGCACCTAGGTGCGGTTTGGAACATGAAGCATCATTGGTCTATGGTTATTACCCACTTATATTTTTGTATGTATTCTATTGTTAGTAATATGAGTTCTGTGTACTGTATAGTTACTAACTCTAGTTAAGTTCCCCGCTTTTTGTATAGCTGGGGGGACTGGTCTAAGTTCATCAGGGCCATTTTTTGGGTGCCTAAAATAGCCTTAGTTTTGTTTGTTTCTCCGGGGTATGCCCCTTCGTTGTTGTAATTCTTTTGTTGGTTCTATATATTTTTCCGGGCTAAAATGCCCTTTATCCAAAAAACAAACCCTAAACCCTAAACCCTAACCCCTAAACCCTACACCCTAAACCCTAACCCCAAACCCCAACCCCTAACCCCTAACCCCTAAACCTTAAACCCTAAACCCCTACCCCTAACCCATACCCCTAACCCCTACCCCTAACCCCTAACCCCAAACCCCAAACCCCAAACACCCTAACCCTAACCCCTAACCCCAAACCCCAAAACCCCAAACCCCAAACCCCAAACCCCAAACCCCAACCCCAAACCCCTAACCCCAAACCCCTAAACCTAAACCCTAAACCCTAAACCCAAAACCCGAAACCCGAAACCCCAGCCCCAACTCCCAACGCTGAACCCCAAACCCCCAACCCCTAAACCCCTAACCCCTAACCCGAAACCCGAAACCCGAAACCGAAACCCCTAAACCCTAAACCCTAAACCTAAACCTAAACCGTAAACCGTAAACCGTAAACCGTAAACCGTAAACCCTAAACCCTAACCCCTAACCCCTAAACCCTAACCCCTAAACCCTAACCTTGTGGAGATAACCTAGTGGTAAAAGTTTTGAGCTTTGAAGCTTGAGGTCGTGGGTTCTACTCATGGGGGTGACAATTTCTCCACAAGGCCACCGACCCGGGTGCTTGCGCCCGCGGTTTACCCGTTCCCCCCGGTTAGTCGGGTATTGGGGGGGGGGGTGGGGTTTACCATGCAAGTGGGTTCCCCGGTCATCAAAAAAAACCCCTAAACCCTAAACCCTATGGTTTTTCATTTTTGCAAAATTCTTTCTCTCTATAACTTCTCACTAGAATTCTCTCTGTCGTTTTCTCTTTACCGACAATGAAGCCATCGGCTGAGGGATCCTCCCCTCAGCCCCTTCCACCAGATAAACCACCATGGAGGGCTGAGAAATTAGATAGGCCAACCTAGGGCAACCTGGAACAGGAGAATGGAGAGATTGGGGCCTGCCAAGGACGCATTTTGGGGGAATCGTTCGAGGGAACCGAGGGCATCCAAAGGGATCCGAAAACAAGAAGGCTTCTGATAACCTTTCTTCCCCACGGGACAAAAGGTATGCTAAATATGCGACCCGGAAAGCTGGTGGAATTAGGGCTCCGATGGTTGGAGGGGTTCAGAGGGACAGGAAGAAAGTGTGGTTCTCCCCTTTCCTTTCTGACCTCCGAATGAAGGAATTCATTCAGCAAACCGCCTCCATGTTGAAGGAAAAACCTCTGGCAATGCAAGAGGAGAGATTTTAGGTGAAGGAGGGTCCGACTGCCGTTATCCCGATTTCTACTGGAGCTATGGAGGTTGAACCTCCTGTTACGCAGATTCCTTTGGTAACCTAGTCTTTTGTTGACTTAATTCATCAGGGCAATGACCAATTTGATGCCAGCCTTGATTTCTTCCCTCCCACTGTCCTTCCTGATGGTCGGAAGAGAGTGGTGCTATCCACTAAGGATATTAAAAACTCAGAGGCTATTCTGGCTAACCACCTGTTCGGGTATTTCTTGGGCACGTCCATGGATTACAATTATGTTTCCAAGGTAGTTCGTAGGCTTTGGTCTGCCTATGACCATGATGAAGTGACTAAGAGTGCCACAGGTTATTTCTTTCGATTTAAGACTGCCCAGAGATTACAGGATGTTTTGGAGAATGGTCCTAGGATGATTCGTAATATTCCCTTGGTATTGAATAAATGGAAACCTGGAATGGGGGTTCGGAAAGAGGAACCAGCTGCTATACCTCTGTGGGTAGCCATCCATGGAATTCCTTTGGATTTGTGGACTAAAGTGGGCGTAAGCAGACTGATGAGTGCCATAGGTGTCCCTAAACTAATGGACAAAGTGACTAGGGAACGGTGTCATTATTGCCGAGGGAGGCTTGGGTATGCTAGAGTCATGGTGGAGGTCTCGGCTGATGTTAATCTTCCCGAAGTTGTTGAGGTGGAGTATCCTTCTTGTGAGCTTGGACCGAAGAACATTGTTAGGTTGGATGTTTCTTACCAGTGGAAACCTATGGTGTGCACCAAATGTAAGGTGTTTGGCCATGCTGAAAATCACTGTAAGGATAAGGGTACCTTTGCTCAGAGTGTTTCTAGTGAGGGGCCTAAGGAAATGGAGGCTACTGCCAATCCAGAGAATGTGATTCATGCTAATACAGAGGGGCAGAAGGAGAATGCTACTGACTTTATTCCTATGACAAGGGGTAGGTCAGCTAAAGGGCAGACAAAACAGGTGGAGTCTACTCTTAAAGCTATAGGGGTAGTTCGTTAGGGTAAAGAAAATACTAAGAGTGATGGGGGCCAGCCTAAGGGTAACAAGAAACAAAGTGGTTTTGACTTCTCGAGGGCTGTTAATGGGGACAAAGGGAAGGGCAAAGCTACTTAGGTTTCTGTGTGTAATGTGTAGAGTAGGGAGGATATCCCTCTTGGGAATTGATTTGTAGTTTTGGAGGCTAGCAATGAAGGAGTGGAAAGCTCCAAGGATCCGGATAGGGGAGGGATAAATTTAAGGGATGGCATGATTCAGGATGGTCCTAGGCAAGGGGAAACTAAATCGGCTACCCCCATTTGCACTTTAAGTAAGGAGGTGGATATGGATATTGGCCGAATTCCCCCTACTATTGTTATGGAGACAACCACTGGAAATAACCCGGCCCCTAAACCCCTCTCAGAGTACAAAAAATCAATGATCATAGGATACATTAATGGTACTGCTGCGGTTCTAACAGTGGTTGCGAATGCGTGGAATCAAGACCAATGGAATTACTTTCAAAAGCAATGTACTCGAATGGGGTATGAACCAGAATATATGGTCGTTGATATGGAAGCCTTTATGGAGGATAACCTTTTGGATGTTAAAAGTGTTCAACCCATCCCTGAAAATAAAAAGCAGGCTATTATTAGAGCCCTCAACTCGACAGCTAAGGCGGTCAAGGCTAAGCATATGGAGTCTTGGACGTTGGCTGAATGGGTTCTTTTTAAGGAGCAGGTGGAAACTTTGGGGCTGGATATGATCTATGTTGTTGAAGATATGGAGGAGGAAGTGAATGGGATGGCCTCCTTGTTAGCGGGCCAATGCTAATCCTTTGCTTGACTGTGTGTATTGGGGTTTTGTTTCCTGTTTTTTGTTTCTTTATGGCTGTTCCTGTTAAGTTTAGGTTGCTTGGGGTTTGGTGGGTGCTGTGTTTTTGGGGTGGTCCTGAGGTTTTTGTGGGGTGGTCATTTGTGGGTCACTGTTTTAAGTTTCCCCTGTAGTTGGTTTTTGTGGCCATTGCTACTGCCTGCTTTCTGTTTGTGGGTGCAGTTTGGCCCTTCTGGTTATTTTTTAGATTTTTTAGGGGCTGGTGTTATCTCATGTGGAAAGGAGATGCGTGTGGTTATGTTTTCGATTTTTTTGATCAGAATTCCATGGGTTGCGGCTTGGAGTACTTCCTTATTTGTTTGGCCAATTAGTTAGTGGGTTTTGCTCCTTGGCTGCTCTACAGTTCGACTTGTTCCTAGGTTGATGAGCTGAGCTCTTTACTTGTTACTAATTTGGGTTTAGATCTCGGTTGCATCAATGGCGGGAGCCGCTGGGTTTGTATTTGGGTGGACTTTAGGGTTTGGTGTGGGTTCCGAAGTCTCCCTGTGTTGGGTTATTTTGGGGCATATGAGTTGAGGGTTACGGCCTGCGGTGAGGTGCTGATGTGGGGCTGCTTGATGGGCATTGAATGGTTCATCATCAGGAAGTGCCAGGGTACCTGCTTGCATGCTAGGGGACAAGTTGGTGCTACCAGAAGGTCGCATGGGGCTGATGTGCATTTGTGGGTGAAGGGTTATTGGAAGTTGCTTGGTTGGCACATGATAAGGTGGAGGTGTGATGCTGGTTATTCTGTGAAATGTGCCACCTGGCCTGTTGAGGGCTGGTTTTGTTTCTTCTTTACAGACTTTCCTAAGGGGCTGATGAGGTTTGAAAAGCTCTTTCTCTGTTGTACAGGGGCTGGTATATCTTCAGTTGGATTGGAGAGATAGTTGGGCATCCCGGGTTTGGTTCTAGTTCCACTATTTGGGTCTTTTGGGGCTGGTGTGTTGCTGCTGATAAGTACCAGTATAAAGCAGGTGGGCTGGTTTTGTACTGGCTGGCTGGTGATATTGTGAAGTCGCTTCCCTGCTTGCTGGCTGATTTTGCTCTACCGCTTGTTGTTAGTTCCATGCGGACTGCTGTCAGAGCCTTGAGTCTTGGCATTATGGTTCAGCTGAGTCCCTTGGTTTGTGACCAGGAGTTAGAGCTTGGCTAGAGTGTGACCAACGGGGTGATGTCTTTTGCTGGGTGTTGCTGTAGTTGGGCTTTTACTGGGGTTGTGGCCATGCAACCTAGGGCTGCGGCCAGGCAGGTTGGGCTCCGCCTTGTGCCCAGAAGCTGTTTGAATGGGGGGGATGCTTGCTGGGTTAGTGCGGGTGTTGGATATCCCTGCTTCGTATGGCTCCTAAAAGATCAGCTGCGGCTTTTTCTTGACATGTTGTGGCCCATGGATGGCTTTTGATAGCGCTTCTCTGGCCCATTGTGGATCCTGTCCGGCCCATGCTGGCCTTGGTTTGCTTGGTAGCGGCCCCAACAGGGGTATGTGTGGCTCCTGCATTGACTTGGGTGGCCACAACACTTGGATTATGAGGATGTATTCTTCTGGTTATCATGGTGATTCTGTTGGGCCAATTTTGAGTCCTGTTTCTGCCTCTCTTGAGGCTTTGTTGTATATTATGGGTTTTTGTGTGGGCAGTCATTTGGGCTTGTATTGTGTCTAGTGCTTTGAGCCTAAGTTATAGAGTTGGTTTGTATGGTTATAGGCCCAGAGTTATTTTGTATAGGTATGGTTGTTTTAGGCCCAATGGGTGTGTTGTAATTTTGTTAGCCTTTTCGGGTTGGTCAGATATGTGCTTTTCGGGAGTCGTCCTGTAATTTTTTGTAGATTGGTTTACATTTTTGGTAGAATTACATATTTCCCCCTCTTTTGAGAGCTAATTACATATATACCTAATTGAAAATTTTAATTACATATATACCCAATTAATTAGTTTGACTAAAATACCCTTTGATCTATCCCTTTTGAATTCCACAATCAGATACGTAAAGTCGTAAACCTCCCATACGTAATTCTCGTTCGTCGCCCCCCCACCCCATACGACCGTCTCCCGCTTTCTCCTCCTGCCGCCGCCTTCCAATCGCCGTCGACTGCCACCGCCCCGCCCTTCGTCGTGGCCATCACCTCCGTACGAGCATAGCAACATCTCTAGGGCACCATCGTCATCCCTCCATACAAGCATCATTCGATCAGGTATGGGAAAAAATTGTTTCTCTGCAACATCTCGATTTGCTTGGGAAAAAATTGTTTGAGGGCCCATCTATTTGGTTATATGTGTTTCAATTTCTTGCATAATGAAGATTGAGGTAGCATTCAAGAATGTGTTTTCTATGTAAATTTTCGTTAATCTGATTAAATGTGGGTATATTTGAAGCAATAATAAAATATGTATAATAAAAATTTTAAAGTAAGGGTAAAATAGTAATTCCGTAATTAATTTTAATTAAAATGGGTATATTTGAAATTTTAACATTAAAGGAGGGGATATATGTAATTAAAATTTTGGATTGGGTATATGTGTAATAAATGAAATTTGTAGGGGATATATGTAATTGCCCCTACATTTTTCCGGGCAAAAGCCCTTTATAAAAAAAACACCCTAAACCCTGGTTTTTCATTTTATCGTTTTCTCTCTCTAGCTTCTCTCTCTACAAACGACGATCTATGAAATCCCTCCTATTCAAGCCATGAAACCATCGATTGGTGGCTGTAATCCACCACCAGATGCTCCTAATGGCGATTTGGAAGCTGTGGTTACACCAATTTCTTTGGTTGAAACCGATAAGTTCTCGATAGTCCCCAAATTGTTTGGCTATGTGGATGACAATTTGGAAGTCAACCACCGCTCTGGGTTTGTTTCCACTACTGCTGAAGATGAGGTTCACCCACAATCGGCTTCCATAATGATTGAGAATCCAAAATTGCTAGTCCGAGAGAAAGAATTGCAGTTGGATTGCCTTGCTAGCAATCCGATTGAAACTCAACAAATTGGGATGGGGGAGAACAGTTCTAGGTCCCCACCGAAATCTCCTGGTCGTCGGTTGTATGGAAATGCTCGCAAAGCAAAGAATCCAGTTCATATTCAGGGATTTAGGGGAATTAGAAAGGAACGACGGTCTACAAGGTATTCTCCCCTCCTCTCAGACCTTCGTGTGAAGGAATTCTTACATGAAACAGCCGCCATTAACCCTCACCAGCTTCCGGTTTCCATACGGGTACCACCTGACCGGATTCCCATAGCTCCAACTGGTGTGGTGGGACTAATGGAGGTTGAATATGCTGATCAAGGACCGAACATGGTGTTGGAGCCTGAAGTGGGCTCTGAAATTCAATTGAGCCAAGATGAAGGTAGCTGGGATAACCGACAAAGGGAAAAGGGTTGTCCAGTCCAGCCGATTTGGGGCACTTCTACTACCATATCTTTTGCTGACCAGTTCAAACGAAATGGGTGGGTGGAGGACACAAAGCTTGAGTTCATCCCCCCTTGTATAACAACAGAAGGCAAGAAACGGGTTATTCTCTCTATGGAGGATGTCCAATTGGCTCCTAAATCATTTGACAGGTACCTATTTGGATATTTTTTAGGCTCATCTATGGACTATAACTATGTAAACGCCACGGTTAAGAGGCTGTGGCAGGTCTATGAGCTGGATGAGGTTACTAAGAGTGAAGCAGGCTATTATTTTTTTCGGTTCAAAACACAACAGGGTCTGAACAATGTGATTGAGATTGGCCCTGGCTAATATGAAATGTCCCTATTTTCCTCCACAAGTGGGAACCAGGGATGGGAATGCAGCGGGCTGAACCAACTGTTATTCCCTTGTGGGTCTCCATTCATAACATCCCACTTGATTTATGGACTAAGAAAGGGGTTAGTAGACTGATGAGTATTATCAGGGTTCCAAAGAATATGGATAGAGTCACTATGGAGAGATGTGTGCATGGCAAGGGTAAACTGGGTTTTGCTAGGGTGCTTGTTGAGGTCTCGACTGATTCCCCTCTTCCGAATGTGGTTGAGGTTGAGTATCCTCAAAACAATGCTAACACTACCAAGGTAGTTGGGTTGAAAGTCTCTTACCAATGGAGACCCCCTATGTGTACGGTTTGTAAGGTGCATGGTCATTCTTTAGCTATTTGCAGAAAATCCCCCAGCAGCTGAATATGGTTGCTGAACAACATCAGGGGCTCCAAGGGAGTCTAAGGCAACCCCATACTGACCAACTCCCTGATGTAGACGGTTTTACTAGGGTGGTTAAAAAGACCATTCATAAGCCAGCCACTTCTAGTGTTATTCCCAAGGGTCAACAAGGTAATATTAACCTGGTGGTAGGAGGGCCTGGCACGACTAAGCAAGGTGTTTCTAAGGGCGGCCCAGATAAGGGTGTGCAGCAACAAAAGAAGGATATGGGGGTTGGGGTTATAAAGAACATTGCTAAGGAACCTGCTACAAAGGGTAAGGAGGTGGAAGGGGTAAAGTCCAAGGGTCTTGGTGGGGCTGGGATTTAATTTTTTGAGGGCTGTGAATGGAGGGATGGGTAAGGCCCAAGCTAATGTGAAAAAGGGGGATTCTACAAAGGTAGTCAAACCTAGTGCCCAGGAAGAAGTTCAAGTCTCCAACCATTTTTCAGCCTTGGATGGACAGGAGAATGAGGGAAATAGTTCAGAGGCTGCAGTGCAAAGGGGATGTTCCATTAATAGGGCCATGGAGATTGATACGGGCAGAGTGCTTCCAAAATCTCTTCTTAGAGGGGAGGGGACAGTGAAGGGTACCCGTAATTACAAGCTTTCCAATGCACAAAAATCTTCTATAATGGGGTATATCGAAATTACTAAATTGGTCCCTAAGATGGTGGCCGATGCTTGGGATTCTGAAGAGTGGGAGTATTTTGCGGATCAATGCCAATTGTGCTCCCCGTGGTTTGATGTTCTTAGATCTTTCTTTATTTATACTAGTGGGTTAGATCTCGGTTGCATCAAAGGCGGAGTGGGGTATGTGTGTTTGGTTCAGTTTGGGTTGATTTTCATGTGTTTCTGCTCTGGTTTGAACAGATCTGTGGATTGCTTGGCTGTATGGTTCTTTTCTGATATGTACAGGGGTTGGGTATATCTTAGTTGTAAAGGTGATAGTGGTGATAAGCTGAAGGGTATGGGCTGTTGCAAGTTGATTTTGAGGAGGGGGATGAGTCTTGTTGATTGCTGGATTTTGTTGGATCACTCCTTGGATGTGTTTCAGATTGACAGCAATATGGGGATTGGGATAGGGAGGTTGTCTGGTGGCATTCTGAGCTGGCAAGTGGGACATGAGGCTGTGTATAACATAAATTGGCTGCATGTTTTCTTTTTTTGGCATCTTTGTTGTTTGGGTCATCTCCTGTTTGGGTCTGCAAAGAATTATGTGGGTTCAGGTGAGATGTTGCTGCTAGGTTCTTGGGGCTGCTTTGGGTTGGGCCTGGGTGGCCTTCTTCTGCTGTTGCTGTCTGGCCGATTGACTGATGGGCTGGGTTTTATTTGGTGTTGTTGGTGCTGCATTCCTCCGGCTTCCTATGACATCATGAATTTTGGTTTGGACCTTGGTTGTTGCTCTCATGACGACAGATGCAGCCCCTTTGCAGCCTCGCATAGGCCCTTTGTGGCTTGGTGCGGCTATTCTATGGCCTGGTATGGTTATGCTGTGGCCTGCTGTGGCATGCCTCAAGACCTCTGTGGACCCAGATTGGCCCCTTGTGGCTCCTTTGCAGCCCCCTACAGCTCCTATCCGGCCCCTGTTATGCCCCTTTGGCTGGGTTGCTGCGGCTCTTGGCAGAACAGGATTGGTTGTTTCACGGCCTGCTGGGTTCGGTGTCCGGCTGGATGGAGCTCCCATGACTTGGTGGATAAACGTTACAAGACTTTCTTTTTTGGGCTCCCCTTTGGGCTTCAATTGGTTCTTGGTGTGGAGCTTGATAATATGTATAGGTGTAACATCAGTGCCGGAATCGTACCGGAACAGTGATCGCAACAATGTCATGAACAGTAAACAGGTACAAACTCAATAGCATTTCAGTGTATTTCATATTCATAGCATATATCATTATCATCTCATGTAACAGACAGTGAATTCAAAATTATTTCTGAGAAACAAAACTCAGAAAACACGGTTCATCAGTCAGATAATTATCTGATATCACAGAACCATCATATGATTATGTGTTAGGATTTATTTATGTATAACCGTATGTGAGGGTTTACAGAACAAAACAACACGGATGTCATTACGTGAATGCTAAATCGACGGATTATTCGTATAGGTGACGACATGTACGAATATATCTGAAGGTTTAACATTCTGAATGATATCCGAAAATTAGAAAACAATATTGAAAAGTATAGTTATCGTCATGTTCGTACGAGTGACGACTCGAACGAATACGCGCGACGACTGTACGATTCGATTCTAAACAGAAAATTTAATATATTGAGAATTTAAATAAACAAAAGATAATAGTTAATTTATTAGGAATCACAACTTAAAATAATTTTATAAATCTGCTTTATAAATCGGGTCGTTTCGTTACGAAAACCACGAGAAACCGACAAACTACGCGAAACCTATCGAGACCGAACGAACCAGGTATGTGGAAGACTTTAATATGGCATTTAATTGCCATATCTACCACCACCAACCTCTCTCTCTCTCACTCAATCTCGTTTTTCCTTCTCTCTCTCTCTAAAATCTCTTTCACCACCTTCTCTCTACTAGATCTTGCTCCATTCTCCACCATTTCAAGCATTCTTGGTGTCAAAACGACCACCATCATCTGTAGATCACGGAAGTACAAAGGATTCAAGCTTTTATCCGTAGATTTTGAGGTAAATCTCCAATTTTCTTTCGGTTTTAGGGTGTATCACGAACCCTTTAGTTTGCTGTTGTTTTAACCGGCCTAAACACTCATAAACACTTAGATGAACTAATGTAACCGACTAGAAAGTTTTAGGGACTGATCTGTAATATGATAGTTATGGGGGATGGGTAGTGGGCCCTATTGGGAGATTCGAGATACTAGCATCAACTGGGAGTTAAGTTTGCTATATGATGTGGTTACTGTTGGGATACGTATGGCCCATGCAGGCCGTGTTAGGCATGGGAATTGGCTAGATGGTGATCAGGCAAGGGGCGGAAGGTGGATGGGCATGGCAACTTTGATGGACTTCGAACTTTGGGGAATGCCTCTAAAGCCATTTCTCTCTATGGTGATGGACCTTATACTTAACTGTATGGGGATAGCACGTGGCAGGATTCCCAAGTTTTTGGTTTTGATGTACGGGGTTTCTTGGTACGGTTTAGAGCTTTCTCTTGCAGCTTGGAGGAAAACGGGGCATCATTACATGCTTTATCCTTAGAATTGCTTGGGTGTTGTATTGTATTTGTTTATTTGGTGGTTGTAATGTTTTGTATACTAATGTTAGTTTTGGCTCCCCGTTTTTGTATAGGTGGAGGGACGGGGTCAAATATACCCCCGTTATTTTTTGGGTGCCTAAGTTTAGGCAAGGAATGGTGTATGTACATAGAGGGTATGCCCTCGCCCTCTTTCATTTGTAATTCTTTTTTGGTGGTATGTTAGTTTTTCCGGGCTCATTTCCCTTTATCTAAAAAAACCCTAACCGTAAACCCTAAACCCAAAACCTAAAACCCTAAACCCTTTGGTTTTTCATTTGCGCAATTTTCACTCTCTCTCTAACCTCTCTTTAAAAATCTCTCTAGCCGTTCTCTTCTCCCAGCCAATGAATCCATCGGTTGAGGGGGATACCCCTCAACAATTCCTACTAGGAGACCCTCCCTGGGTAGTTACCCCGTCGTCCTAGTTTTGAGGATCCCGGAGTGGATAATTCGGGTGGAGAAAATAGAGGGGAGCCGACAAGGTCACAATTCAGTGAATGGTGATGGAATTGAAGCCCGATTGGAAGTTTTTGGAGGGGTCCCCTAACCGAAAAATTCTCCACCACTCCTCAAATGTGAGTCGAATCATAGGAACCTTTATCGGAAGGGCAATCACGTGAAGGTTAGGGGAGTTCGAAGGGAGAAGCCGAAATGTAGGTATTCCCCTATGCTTCAAGACCTACGGGTTAGGGATTTCATCAAAGAGACTACTGCCATGCTGAAACATAAGCCCCTTTCCATGCAAGAAGACCGATTTCAGGGCCAATCGTTCTATATGATCTTTGGGGATATGGAGGTGGATCCAGGGCTACACCTAAGCCGTATGCCATCGGTGATACCACCATTCTGGCTACGGGCATCCAAAATCCTACTCTCACTGTGCCTACTAAACCGCCCTAGGGACCTATGTCGTTTGCTGATCAGCTTATGATGAATAATGATACCATGGATGCTACGCTGCAATTCATTTTGTGACACCTTGCAAATTTCAGGTCAGCAAACAATTCAATTAAATGGTTAATTAATTAATAATTACATACGTGACACTAGAATTAGTTTAATTTAGTGTGACACGTGGCACGACATTACTAACATGATAATTCGGTGAATTATCGAGAAACACACACGTGTCGAACAATTCACAAACGTTGGTGAACGTTGAACAAAACAAACAATTGGACGATAATTGAGTCACACATGACCGCACATTGAATAATTAAAGTTCAAACGATGATAAACGATAAGTTATAAACGAAGAATAATCGAAAAATGAGTCGAAACAATTAAATTGGGCCAATTGGGGTCATCCGGCCGGCCAGGCGGTACGCCAAGGGCCAAGGATTGGGCCTTGGCAATATTGGCCCTTGGCAATACGCGAGGCCCCCCAAATTGCTAGGCGGTACACCCAAGACGCTTCAACCCCTCTGGGCGGTACGCGCGGAGTGTTGGGAAGCTATCGGGTTATTCTAGGCGGTACGCCTAGCCCCATAGAGGCTATCTATGCGGTACACGGGGGAGGCCCAGATTGCAAAAAAATTATAAAAGCCACTCCAAGTTCATCTCTTACACTCTTGCCCACTTCTCTCAAACTTATATCAACAATCCGACCAAAATCTACTGTTAGCTGTTAGAAGCCAGTTCAAGGATTCTATTGAAGCAAGAAGCAAGGGAAACCATTTGAAGGAGCTCAAACACCATCACATCCACACTACATCCGCTAAGGAACCTCTACCCAACTTTCTGGAGCTAACACTTGATGTTCCAGCATAATCTCAGCTTGAAAACTCCTTTGAGGTAGTTTCTATTGACCCATAAACACATTTAGCACATAAAAACTCACATGCAAGCCTTTAAGGCTATTAGACAGCTATTAAATGATATTAGACAGCTATTAAATGACAGCTGTTAGGCAGCTGTTAGACATTCCTTTTATAAATATTTATGTAATCTATATATAGATGATGTACAATACTTTACTATTCAATACAATACAATCTTTCATAGTTTATTGTGGTATCACAGCCAGGGTTAATCTTAACCCTAATCACCGCCGCAGACCACACTGCAGCCACCCATAGCCGCTGCAACAAACCGGCAACAACCCTTCCTCTCTTTTTTTTCGGACATCATGGCTATGCTTGCAGCCTTCCCCACTATCACTAAAACCAGTCATCACTCACATAAGTTTGCATTCACCCTCTCTCCTACCAACTATGGTTTCTGGAAAAATATGATCAAACCCTTCCTTGTCACAAACGGATTGTTTGAACACATTGATGGAACAATCCCTTGCCCATCACCAACCCTACCTACCACCGCTGACAAACCCAACCCGGAACCGAACCCTAACCATGCCGTCTGGATTTCGAACGATGCTCATGTCCGCAGCCTACTCGTCTCCACGATCTCTGAAGCATGCTTTCAACATGTACAAGGTGACACATCTCGTGATCTCTGGCTTGCTCTTGAAAAAGCCTACGCGCCTACAACTTTTTCTCGCGTTTCTACAATCAAAACACAACTTTTACAATTGAAGATGAAAGGTGATGAAACCTCTTCTGCCTACTTGACCCGTGCACAGTCTCTATCAGATACCCTTGCCAACATTGGTCATCCCATCCGATCTGGTCCTTCACGTTCTTGCTGGATTACGTGAGGAATATAATGGATTAAAGTCCAACTTGTTAACTCGCCAGTTCCCAACAGCCTTTACCGAGCTTCATGGACTTCTGGCAGATCATGATTATATGATCCATAAATCACAGACCGATGTCACCCCTTCACAAGCCTTTACGGCGGTTTCCTCCGGCCGTAATCCCACCTCTAGTGTCTCACCGGATACATTGCAGGCTCTCCAGCAACTACTCTCTCAGGTTGGACTACAAACCCAGCCTTCCACTACTTCACGGACTTCTGGTAGATCATGACTTCCACTTTGTTCGAGAAAAGATGGCTCAAGGGCAGTTGTCAGTACAATTTATATCCACACATGATCAGATTGCTGATGTCTTTACAAAGGCTCTTCCTACAGATCGATTTACTGTGTTGAAGTCCAAGCTACAGGCCGCTTCCCGGCCTTAGCTTGCAGGGGAATATTAGACAGCTATTAAATGATATTAGACAGCTATTAAATGACAGCTGTTAGGCAGCTATTAGACATTCCTTTTATAAATATTTATGTAATCTATATATAGATGATGTACAATACTTTACTATACAATACAATCTTTCACAGTTTATTGAAGGCCACATGCAATCATTCTAACATCACATGCATGAAATTTTGATGATAAGAAGCTGTGATTTGAGATCTAAATGACTGATTTGATGATTGATTGAGGTGTTAGAATGATCTATTGAAAATATTGAGGTCATTGTTGTGTTACCTGCAAATATTAGTATTAATGATAACTATTTGGTACATGCATGGATGATCTATAAGGTTTTATGACATATTGAATATGAATAAGTGATGATTATGATATTGGGAGTGTTTACTATGAGTATTGTGATTATTTTGTGTCATTTGATGTTGATTTGGGCATTATTGCCATAAATAGTAACTTTTGTTGCAAAGATTTATACTAGATAATGATATTGATGAAATAGGATAGTCAAAATGATGATCTACGATTTAGGATATAGATATTCGCATAAAAGAATTGTTAGATTTGTTGAAATGAGTGGTTTGTCGTCGATTTCTAAAAATAGTAACTTTATTAACAAGATTCATACATGCATGTTGATTTTGATGTTGTTTAAGTGTTATTGAGAATAATAATGATCATACAAACATGTTGTGTAGTTTATTGTGATTTAAAATGATATTATATGCAAACTTTCTATTTATAGAAACTTTATTTAGGAATTTCACAAAATAGAGATATTGGTTTAGTTTTAAAAGTGGCAAATGACTTGAAATGCTATAACATGATGTTATGAGAAGTTGTACGATTTCCTATGTGTTTATTTGACAACATGTAACAATGTGTTAAGTGTTAACATGATCACTTAGGCTAAACAAGCATGCTAGAACCATTAAAACGAAATTTGTTGCAAACTTACTAAAAATGGAAACTTACTATAAATAGTAAGTTGTCCATTTAACGTGACTTATGTGTTTACATGCAAATCGTGAGTCATAATAATCACTGAACAAACTATAATGAACACACGGCTCACCAACGGGTCGTTAAATTGACACGGACAAACACGGACAAACACGATCGAACATGGACAAACATAACAACCTTGGGTTGTTGAGCACGAACACGGACACGAACACGAACACGCGCACAAACTCGAACACGAACACGAACTTACGTACACTATGTAATATAGGCTATCAGTAACCGACTCGTCAGAAGATTTAGGAGCATACACACTCTTTACTCAAGTGAGTTCACGGCCCCTATTCTCTAAATTGTTTTTAAACTCAAATCGGGAGAGAATTACATGCAACTGCTTTTGACAAACATTTTATACAAACACTTTGACAAACAATTTGTAACAAACGTTTTTGACGAACACTCAGGACAAACAATTTTGACAAACATTTTGGACAAACGCTTCTAACAAACTTTTGACAAACACTTTGGACAAACATATTTGACGAACAATGGGTACAAACATTTGACAAACATTGTTGACCAATATCTAGGTCAGGCAAACTGGGTAAACTATTTGTCTGGTTTATTAAGAACAAACATTTAAGTGTTGCATATCGTAATAAAGTCCTCACACAGTCATACCGTTAATGTGTATGAAAATAGTACTATTGGGTGTGACGAACCCCACGTAGCGCCAATACTAACAAGAGGTCAAGACGCGTGTAATCTCAACCCATCACCATTGTTTTTACGATAGACATGGCGGAGGCAAGAGCAAACAAGTCTAGTTCGGTAGTGACGCAACTGACACTTGGAGCCTCGGGCTCGACAAACATTAATAAACAACAGATCATACGGAAAACTGATTTTTCTCTACTTTACTATTGATATAAACCTGTGAACTCACCAACTTTATTGTTGACATGTTTTAGCATGTAATTCTCAGGTATTCAGCACAACTTAGAGCTTAGGATGCACCTAAAGGGACTCACAAAAGAGGATGCATGCATTTTAGATTGTGTGAACATCTCATGTTGTTTCGATATTACTTTTGTACTAGTTTCTGCATACAATATTTTTTCCGTTGTCAAACGTGATTTTATTAATTAGGATATTTTAAGTAATATCCACGTGATTACGAACTCATATAGAGTTGTTTTATATGACTAGAGCTTTTGATCCTGGCCATGTCACACCTGACGGCCTGACGCCGTTACTGGAATTTGGGGGTGTGACACATTCCTCCTACCATCACGGCTGATGGTACATGAAGGGTGATTCTCACCATTGATGATGTTAAACAAGTAGCAAACATGTTTGATAAGCATCTTTATGACAATTTTCTGGGTTTAACTATGGATTATCATTATGTGAATACGGCTGTTAGACGTTTGTGGCATGCTTTTGATTTTGAAGAGGTGACAAAGAATGCTGCTGGATATTTCTTTTTTAAGTTTAAGAGTGAGCAAGGCATCTCTGATGTTCTTGAGAATGGTCCTTGGCTCATTAGAAATGTTCTTTTATTTCTGAACCGTTGGGAGTGTCGCCTTGGCCTTGAGAAGGCTGAACTGACTACAATCCCTTTATGGGTTGCTATACATGGGATCCCAATGGACTTATGGCCTAAAGAAAGTATAAGCCGTATGAGTGCTATTGGTTTTCCTCAGGTTATGGATAGGGTTAGAGGGAGTGATGTGTTCATGGCAGGGGAAAATTGGGCTATGCTCGTGTCCTAGTGGAAATCTCTGCTTATAAAAACCTCCCAGAAGTTGTGAAGGTTGAATACCCTGCTACGGATGGTCGGGCTAGCAAAATTGTGAACTTATAGGTGACTTACCAATGGAAACCTCCTAGGTGTAATGGCTGCAAGTGTATGGCCACTCCCGGGCTCAATGTAAGGTTCAACCGAAGGAGCTTCCTAGTGAAAATCCTAAGCAATTAGAGATGGGAAGCAGTCCAGTGGCAGCTCAGGCTACTACAAAGGCGGGTTCCTATATAGAGGGGAGTAGTAATGGGGATCAGGAGGGGTTCGAGGTTGTGGAAAGGAAATGAAAAGGGAAAGAGCCGGCCAAAGGGCCTGATGAAGGTATTTCTGGGTTGGCTGCTAATGGCCAAGTGTTGAAGGGGGGAAATAATAGAGAGGTCCAACCAAAGCAAAGGAAAAGGAAGAAGGGGTTTGACTTTATGAGGGCAGTCAACGGGGGTAAAGGAAAATATGATGAGCAGGTTAAGAGAAGCCTGCGTGTAAAAGAGCCTATGGAGGTCCAGTTCAGCAATAAATTTGGTGTCTTTGATGATAATGTCGAGAAAGAGCAGACTGATAGGGGCAGGAATAAAGAGAATTACTCCTTAAATATCGAGAATGATATTCTCACTAGTGATGTTGTTGACTTGGGAAGGGTCCTTCCCCAATTTGTTCTTTCAGAACCAGACCCCTCTAAAGACATGTTCTTTATCTAATCAGCAAAAGGCTTTTATTTTGGATTACATCAATGTTACAAGACCGGTTCCTGAATCTATTGCTGACTCATTGGGATATGATGAGTGGGAGTTCTTTGCAGATCAATGTCATGGAATGGACCTGGGCTCAGATCTACTTGTGGTGGATGATGAAGCTTTTGTTGAGGATAGTGCTTTGGACCAGCCGCCTCTTTAGCCCCTCCCCCTTTTTTAAATGATTTCTTTAAAGGTGCAAAGAAGTCTAATGGGGCTGCAACAACTATACCTGATATTCCAGAGGAAAAGAAACAAGCTATTCTAATAGGATTAAAATCAAAGGCTAAAACTGTGAAAGCCAAGGATACAATGTTGTGGTCTGATGGGGAATGGGAATTCTTTAAGGACCAAGTTCAACAATTAGGGCTTGACATGGATTATGGCATAGAAGATGTGGAGGAAACCAATGGTATGGTCAGTCTTATGCATGGCCGAAGGAGGAACAAGTAGGTGTTGTTCCTTCCGGAGTTGTTTTTGTCTCTTTCTTTTCCTTGCTCAGGGCTGTTTTTCCTTTACTGCATTTTTTTGTTTCTAAGTTTGTTTGCTCCTGAGACTCATTTTCATCATACCTTGTTGGCGGTTCATTTGGAGGTGTTGTTTTAGGGCTGCTGGTTTATTGGTGCTAGGTATTGGCTTAGTTGTTCCTCTCTTAGGTCCCATAGTCTTCAATGTTTTGAGGGTTGTTTCTCTATGTTTGGGTTGGGTGCTTTTTTTTGGCCCTATGGTGTTTTGTCCGTATGTTTAGTGGTTGGGTTTACCTCAATTGGAAAGGGTTTGGGCGCATTTGGTTATTTTTGATTATGATGCAACATGGTTGGAAGGTGATGCAACTTGTTTATGTGTGTTCTAGCCCCCTAAATATATGGGAGTGGGCTGGTGGTTGCGACGCAAATGGGAACCAGGCTCCTTATCTAATTCTTGGTTGTTATGCTTTACTTAGGTGGGAGTGTGATTTGGATGCTGATCCTCTGAGCTTTGATGGTTGTTATCTGTCTTGTGCTATAGGTGCCCATGCATGGTGGGAATTTTGGAGTTCAAAGGAGACTATCCTTTATTTATCTGACTGGCTTTCTGTTCTTTTTGTACATTTTGTATATTACCAGTGTAGTAGGGCTGTTGTGGCAAAGTGCAGCCATTGTCAAGTGCATTTGATGGGCCTGCCTACTTATAAATGGCTCATGGTTCCCATTATGATCGTGCGGTTTATCTGGTCTAGCAGGTTTATGTTGGGGTGCTACATGTGGCGTGCCATTTATTTAATATCTTTGTTATTTTGGAAGAATTATGGTCTTAAAATTAATCCGGTGGATTCTACGGCTTGTTTGGCTGTTAAGTTTGGGATCATGGGGTAAAGTTTCTAAAGAGGCTGGGCTATTTCCTTTTGGAGTTTAAGATGCTGGAGGAAGCCCATCTTTGTGGTTGGACGGTCTATATGTGGTTGGTAGTGCAAGTAGGCCGTGAGGTTAGTTGGTATAATGATGGGGCTGATCGCATTTATTTGTATGTTTACTTGGGCTCCTTTTTGATTCGGTAGGTGATGTGGGATGAGGCCCAACTTTGGATGTGTTTTCTTTGGTGCTTTATACATTGTGGGCCTACAATGGAGTGGTCATTCTTATCGGATGTTAGCCCAGATTTTCCTACGATGTTGAATGCCATGACTCTTGGATGCTTGGGCCAAAAGTGTTTATGGATTTTTGGATTATAGTGTGTCTTGCTTTTGCTTCGTTTAATAGTTGGGCTATCACTAATGTATTTTATTTAGTTTGGGTTAATACGTTGGGTTGTATAGTTGTCATGGTTATGGGTACATGGTTGTATTTTTGGTGGCCTCCTCGGAAATGTCGGGGAGAGCCGTTTAGGGGTATGCCCCCTTGTCATGATGTAATTTTTTTTGTTTGGTATAATATTTTTCTGGGCTTAAGCCCTTTACCAAAAAAACCAAATATATGTGTGTGTTTGTATTATCTTTTAAAAATTTTAAGATTTTTATAAATACAATTGATTTTTAGTGAATTTAAATATGCTTATAACATAATTTTAAACGTTAGTTGGTGTTAAAGTTCAAATACTTTTGGTATAAATATAATATTTTGAATTGTTTTTTTATAAGCCTAAATATTTTGTGTTGGATATGATATGTCCGATAATCGATAATATTAACGTTACTATCGGAGTACGATCCAAAGAGTGACACATTGGAAGATAGTAATAAGATTATGTCTAAAATATGTTTTAGAGATAATAACTTCACGAATTATATAAAGTAGTGTTTTATGATTATTTATGAAATAATAATAATATTGGAGAAATTAATTATTTTGATAATTAATTATAATTAAATTGATAAAGTTTAATTAGTTAAACTTTGGATATCTAATTATAGTTTACTAATTAATAGTTAGTCAGTAAAATTGGAGAGTAGTAATTAAATAATTTAATTACTAAAAGAGTTTTTTATTATTAAATAAAGGTGGGAAATGATTTTGAATTAGTAAATACAAAATTTACTAAAAAGGTGGATCTAGTCAATTTAATTTGATTCTAGATATAATGAACCATCACACAACACACTCTCCCTGTCCTCTCTCTATTTCGGCTGCCCCTTCCCCTCCACTCTTGGTTCAGCCAAACACCACTGTTACTACAACCGAATCTGGGTCGGGCTAAGTCGTGCCTTGTTATCCCGAGATGGATCCTAGCTGCAACAACATAGAAGATCTACGTTAGAGGACCCAAGGGGTTTATCCCCAAGGACACTCTGACAGTAATCTATACATGATAATATAGTAAAGAATACATAACAAGTAATTATAGAAGATAAGAGATGAGGAATGTGTGGTTGCCGAGACTGCCAACGACGTGTGTAACGCATGCTCCTATTTCGCGACCTTTAGTAGTGTAAACAGCATCCCCGAAACTAGCGCATACTATATCCCTCGGTGTCTTTATGGTAACCAGCATGTGTTAGGGAAACAATATAGCAAGACGAAGGCGATCCCAGCCAATGCTAGATATTGGCCCATTCCTCTCCCTACAGTACGGTCGAGTTCTTTCATTCCTCTTTCGAGGGTGACTCATTCAAACCGTCCAGTTGCAGCTATCTATCAATCGATATAGGCGGCATGTGGACGTAAAAAGGGGGATCCTATCAATAGAAGTATGGCTGACCAAGGGGAACACCCCCAAGCCTAAATTGAAGTAATGTACACCTGCCGATGCCTTTTAGTATTATGACATTGCGGAAGCAAAAAGCACAAATTAATCTTTCCATATCTATTAGATCTATTAGGACATTACCTTCAAGAAAGAATTAGCTGGGGGAAACCGTGACTTGAAGACCTCTCTTTCCTTGTTGTGGCTGGTTGCCTTAGTTTAGTTGAATGACCTTTTAGAGGCGAAACCAAACCGCCTAACATCTATACAGCCTCACTTCCAAGGAGAATCGAAAATTTTCCCTATTGTCATGTCCCCACTTCTACTTCCCTTCTACACCCTTCCCTAAAGCCTGGTCCGTCCAATGAAAGGAATTATTCTGGTCAATGTTAATAGGAACAAGATTGTGTTTATAGCCGTAGCGATATAAACAAGAATGCCCATCCGATCCGCATGAACGTGTACGCAAGGAATACGAGAATTTCCACCTTGTTGAAGGTCTAGTGGTGCTACCCGAAGACTTAAATGAATAGCCATCACTGTTAAGAACAACCGATATCCAATGAAAATTTTCGTGTGACAATAAAGCTAGGGTCCTGTTCGGGCAAGCTATTGATTCCATTACCGAACCAAACAAGATGATTCCCTTAGTCCTATCTATCCACCTCTCCAGACACAATATCTTGAGTACCTTTGATAGTGACCACATCTGCTGGCATGTGATCTTTGGACATAGAATTGAGTCCTTGTGAATGCGCAGAGCGAAATTGCCGACATTACTATAGAATGAAATTTGCGCAGCTTTAGCTAGTGGCTATCTTGACTATTGATTGATCCTTGCTTCTTACTTAGTGCTTGTGTAAGAAACCTACCTCAGTGATCAGTGATTACATCAGCCAAAGTGTCAGCCCATAGCAAACTGCTAAAGCTAAGAGGGAATACTTACTTGACAAAACAAGCAAGGCATTTATTAAGTGCAGGCATGGTTGAACTCGAGCGTTGCGAAAGCTTTTCCATAGCAAGCTGGTATGGAGCAAAGCGAGAGTCCCTCTTTAATACATTAAGAAAAGATGTTCACAGGGCCATAAAGACTTGGTCATAGGAACTTAAACCACCGTGAAAACCACCTCGACCGGATCAGAGTAAACAACAATGTCGAATCAGGCCGCCCCTTGCCTTGAAAGAATTCACACGCGGCCATCAGCTTTCCCTGCTCACGGAAACATCCGACCTATACTATAAGTCGTCCGCCTATTTTTCTGAACAAGAAAAGCCCCTTCTATCTTCTTAGTAAAGCGCTAACACGCGCCCTGCAATCAAGTGGCATGAAACAACCCGCTACATTACAGAAATCCCTACCTGAGTCCAATTTTTTTACCGCCAAAACCTGTACTCAAAAATAAGATATTTTTGGGCACATGTTTTTCTGGCCCAAATGTATCTTGTCTTTACCACGAAAAAATTTCCTTGGTTAACAATAATTGTAATTTTACCAATATTGACAGGTTCCTTAATTTTCTTTCTTCCCCATAAAGGAAATATGGTAATTAGGTGGTATACTATATGTATATGCATGTTAGAATTTCTTCTAACAACGTGCATTCTGTTATCATTTCCATTAGGACGATCCATTATTCCAACTAGTAGAGGAATATAAATGGATCAATTTTTTTATTTTTGTTGGAAATTAGGAATAGATGGACTGTCTATAGGACCCGTTTTATTAACAGGATTTATCACTACTTTAGCTACTTTAGCGGCCTGGCCTGCTACTTGGTAATACTTGGGAATCTCAATTATTTCATTTCTTGATGTTAGCAATGTTTAGTGGTCAAATAGGATCATTTTCTTCTAGGGACCTTTTACTTTTTTTCATCATGTGGGAATTAGAATTAATTCTAGTTTACTACTTCTATCCGTGTGGGGAGGAAAGAAACGTCTCTACTCAGCCACAAAATTTAATTTGTACACGGCGGGGGGTTCCATTTTTCTTTTAATGGGAGTCCTGGGTGTCGGTTTATATGGTTCTAAGGAACCAATATTAAATTTTGAAACATCATTTAATCAGTCGTATCCCGTGGCTTTGGAAATCATATTCTATATTGGATTTTTTATTGCTTTTGCTGTCAAATTGCCGATTCTACCCCACATACATGGTTACCAGATACCCACATAGAGGCGCATTGCAGTACTTGTATGCTTCTAGCCGGAATTTTATTAAAAATGGGAGCGTATGGATTGATTCGGATTAATATTGAGTTATTACCACACGCTCATTGTAATCCCTAGGGTTTGTTTCGAAAATTTAATGAATGCAATCGTGACTAATTTATAATAAAGCAAAGTATGAGGTATTTGTTTAATTTATAAACACAAAGCAATGTGATAATTAATACATAATATATATATATATATATATAGGTATTATTCTAAGCATTTAATTGATAAAATAATAGAAATAAAAATAATGAGGTTCAATTTATAAAGCTAAGCCAAAAAATAATAATAATAATAATAAGAAGGAGGAGGAGGAGGAGGAGGAGGAGGAGGAGGACAACAACAACAACAACAACTTAGTAAACAATTGATACTAAACCATAATGCTTTAAAAGAAAATAAATGTTTTATAAATATATATTTTAAGCTTTAAGAATAAAATAAATAATAATAGTAATACTAATGATAATAATAATAATAATATAAAGTTTTGTAAATAAATGGAAGGTTTATAATTTTATGAACTTTTACTTTAACATCATTTAATAACATTTTATTTTATAAAACATAAATTATAAGAACTAATAAAAAGGTTTTTTTTTTTTTTATAAAATATGGAGATAAAGAAAACATTAAACTTGAGGGGTCAATAATGCCAAATTCAAAACTAATTTTCAGCTTTAAAAATAATTAAAGACAAATTATTAAAAGGTAAAAGTAGAAGGGCTAAGATGTAGAAACCCAAAAGTGGGTTACCCCTCTCACCCGTTTCCTGCAATCGGATACCCATCCAACCGGTTTTGACCCGGATCGCAATCCACGCGATTTCAGTGAACCACAGCTCATCATCGGCTAAATAGGAAAGGATTCGATCGCGTGAACAGCTAATATTCGACAATCAAGCAAGAATCAATCGAATTAAAACCGTATATCTATTCCAAAAATATCCCGATCGACCGTAAATTCAAACTCGACCAAATCAACTATAAAAACCAAATCAAAGCATATCCTTAGCACACTTGCAACATTTCAAATCCGTCTGGGCAAAGAAACAAGAGCACCAAGCAAGCTTTGATCGCGATTTGGACCTAGGATCGGCCGAACCTGCACGCAATCCGAAACCATATCAAACGAGCACCAAATCAAGTAAGTAATATATCTTTAGAATCGTGGTGATGTAAGGATCAAAAGCCCTATGCTTTTGATCCCTCACGAACAACGATTGAATGGATTGCAAATTCGATTAGGATTAGGGTTCTTGAGGTTTAGGTTCTATTTCTGAGACTTGGTTAAGTATCTTTCGAAACCAATCTGTTCAAACAAAACAGAAGCTAGCCCACTGGTTTGGGCGCCCCGTATACTTTCTTAGGGTCGGGTGTTCGAATCTCACCCGGAACCATCCTATCCGGTTTTATTCATTTTTAACCCATTTAAAGTCATTTTTTTTTGAAAAATTCTGAATAAATTTAAATCATTATTAAACAGTTATTATTAAATCAAGAAACCAATTTTTGTTTATTATTATTAGAGAATGTAAATAAAATATTTTAAAGCAATATTTATTTTTACAAAACATAAACTTTTGAAACACCATTTTTAAACAATATAACCTTTAATTAGTTATTTATTTCTTTTCAAACCTTAAGAAAATAAAAACTTTTTAATTTGTATATATATACTTTTTAAATGCTAAGTAATGATATTTTTTTTACAAAGTAATTATTATAAAACGTCATAATAAATAATAAGTTGTATAAAATAATTTTACTAAAAATCATTAAACTTATAATTTGTAATTTTATAAAATGATTTGAGAAATTTTATAAATTATTAAAACATCCACAATGAATATTGTTTTGGTTAAAAACTTTTATTCAATAAATTATTTTTAAAATCAAAACATTTTTTTTAACAATAAGTAATCTATAGAATAATTTAATTATTCTATATAAATAAATGGAGCACAAAGTTATATTCTTAAACACACATAATAAATAAATTGAATAGTAAAATATTCCAATGTACTTATTTTATACAAATAAGAATATTTAATTTTAATTAAATATTTCAAAACAATTACTCTTATACGTTTATAATAAATAAATGGAATATTAAATGTCTTCTAATTTATTTATTAAATACAATGGAGGTTATTTAATTATAATAAATAATTAAATAATTATCCTAAACCATTATTCTAAGTACACAATTTAGAACATTAGGGATTCCATAGAATACCATAGACTTTTAGGCAAACATTTGAAACCTTAGGCAATCATTTGAACATAGACTAAGATATGTGTAATTCAATAACATTAGGAGAAGGTTGCTAGTTGTTCCTCATACAAACACAAGAACCATTTGATTCAAGGATTAGACATAACACAAGTGAGTTAATTCTTACTCCCTTTTACTTTTGTAAACTTTTTGGGATGTTACATATGTCATATACACAAACATGTTCTTAGAGTCAAAACATATACATGATGCAAACATTTAAGCTTAGTAGACATGATTTAGAGGCTATGTGAACTTATGTGCTAATTGCTATGTGGGATTTAAGTTAGAAGACGTTTCATACAAAAACAAAACAGTATCTAGTAGCCTAAGAATGTAGCGACGTTCTTCGCATTGACTTAGGTCTTGTGTGAAAAAGGTGAAAAATACACATACATAAACATTATGATTTACAATGTTTAAGTTAGGACCTAGCTAGTCTTGATTTAAACTTTGTAAGATCATTTGGATTCTTGCTTTGTGTTACTTGCAAATTTACATATGTTTTAAATCTATTCTATTTAGTTTAATAGTTTTGCATCCTTTTTATACGTATTATATCAAACTGTTTTGAATTGCTCACCAACTATGCAAATAGTTGACCCTTTATTTTACATATGTAACAGGTTAAGTTGAAGACATATGATGAAGATATAGATTAGGTTTAGAGGACCTAGTTAATTTAAAACAATGTTTAGAATATCATTTGTAATTTATTTTGAGCACTCGTATGATATTTAATGACATTAAATGATTTTGTTTGATTAAATTAATGTGGATGTTTTAAATATTGAAACTTTAACATAGCACCATGAGCTTTTGAACAGTCAAACTCGCACCCCGACATATTCTGCCGTCGGTCGGGGTGTGACAGATTGGTATCAGAGCCATGGTTATAGGGATTTAGGTTATTAGAAAATGGTGGCCTAGACTATAACTAAGCTTCCCCTATATGAGTTATCTCATATTACACTTGCTTGTTCATTTCTTGCTTATGTGCTATGTGTTATACTTAATCAGTATGTGTTATACTTATTCATTATGCGTTATGTTATATTTGTTACCATAGAGGAAAGACATAGTTATTAAAATGCCTTTGCTCACACTTAGCTAAGAATGCCTTAGTTTAAGAAACACTTCATGTCATGGAGATTACTTAGAAAATTGTTTTCAAGTGAACTCTACTCCAAACTCACATGTGTGCAAGTGATCATTAGTTGATAAGTTACGAACTCATTCCTTAGAGAAATTAAGTTTAGCAAATTCCAATGTTGATTTTATTATTCCGTTAGGATTAGGTTTGTGAAGTGGATATGTACTAACTGGAAGGGTGTAGTACCGGTAGTTGGAAATCCTGTCTAGGAAAGCTATTCGTATAAATCCCCGAGGTATTGTGGGACCTGTCTAGCTTTCCTGGGGACTTCTGATGAGAGTATAATCACTTATAGGCCAAAGCATATCACACCAAACACTACACAAACCAAATGATTCTAATATGTCACCCGGTATTCAATATTGGATACCATTCCTCATGTTTTCAAACAAAGTTCAAATCATTTGCTTATAATCTCATTAGAATTAAGTTGTTAAGAAAGACATGTAC
Source organism: Mikania micrantha (assembly GCA_009363875.1). Taxonomy (NCBI): domain Eukaryota; kingdom Viridiplantae; phylum Streptophyta; class Magnoliopsida; order Asterales; family Asteraceae; genus Mikania; species Mikania micrantha. Next base: position 50,635 of record SZYD01001455.1, read on the forward strand.
TAACTGGAAGGGTGAATACCAGTAATTGAGACTCCTGTCTAGGAAAGCGATTCATAATCCCTGACGAGGGACCAGTCTGGCTTACCTGGGGATCTTCAATGAAAGTATTTTACCTATAGGCCAAAGCATGTTAACTTCTTGCAAACAATATTAATTCTAAATGATTATTAATCAAATTCAAATGACTTCAATACACATGTTAGGATTCAAAGCAAACTCAATTGATTTATTATGTGATTTTATATTCCATGACATTTCTTCTAAGATTAGTAATAAACTTTTTATTATTATATCTTAGATGAAACAAATGTCACAAGTCTAAATTATTCTCTATCGATCATATTCCTAATCAAACTTCATATTTGTATAGATGGCTCGTAGAGAACGCGCAGCTGAACGTCGTATCGCTTCGATAATCGCCCGACAAATGGGAACCGTACTACCTACTATGGTTGCACAACTGCACCAACAACTCTACATCAACCCGACTCCCGAACAAGCCAATCAACCAAAGTGCTCGTTTAAGCATTTCAACTCCTGCAACCCGCCCAAGTTTAATGGGTCAGACGGGGCAACTGGACTGCTCCAATGGTTCGAGGGGATTGAAAACACCTTTCTTAACAGTGATTGCCCGGCCAATCTGAAGGTTCGGTATGCTGTTGGAACCCTTCAAAAACGAGCCTTAACTTGGTGGAACAATGAAAAGAAGGCCATTGGGGAAAACACTGCTGCTAACTTGACTTGGGATGAACTCAAGGAACGAATGACCCATGAATTTTGCCTACGAAGTGAGGTCAAAAAGCTTGAGTTCGAATTCTGGGTCTTAAGCAAGATAGTGGTGAAAATCTGATTTACAATAATCGTTTCCATGAACTAAGTCTGTTATGCCCTCACATGGTGACCCCTTTGGAAAGGGCAATCGAAAAGTATATTGGTGGACTGCCAATGCAAATTCGAGATTCAGTTCTTAGTAGCCAGCCAAAGACCTTAGCTAATGCCATTCAATTAGCTGCGACCTTGATTGACAACCATGTCAAGGATGGGACCTTGACTAGGAAGGGGTCCAAGAAAGAGAAAGACAAGGTCAAAGGTTCAAATGAAGCACCCAAAGAAGAGGCCAAAGCTGGGTCATCTTCTTCATTCAAGAGAAACAACAAAAGGAAGGCCGATCATATGAACTATGTGGTGACCCAGGCCACTCCTGTTCAACAAGTTGCACCTTTTATTCTCACCCAACCACCCAAGAAAGTCTATTCGGGTAATCATCCACTATGCACTGTTTGCAATCACCATCATTTGCCTGTTCATCCTTGTAGGTTGTGCACTCATTGCAACCGTTTTGGTCACTTTGCTACGAACTGCCGTGTGGCCAAAGTTCAAAACAACCAATTCAATCAAACCAATGCTCCTGCCCTCACTGCTCCGAGACAACAAATGGTTAGAGCTTGTTATACTTGTGGGGACCCAAACCACTTTGCTAATACTTGCCCTCGAAGGGTCAATGCAGTCGTGGCCCCAAACAATCAAGTCAATCAAAGAGCAAGGGGTCGTGTTTTCAATGTTAACGCGAACCTGGGTCAAGATAACAATGAAGTTATGAACAATGCAGTATGACAAACTGACTATGATATTCAGACCTATTCAAGAAGCGACCAATAAATTTGAACTTTCATTTTGTTTCTTTTGATTCATGTATTTCTGATTTCATGTGAAACTATTTCAATCTTGAATGTCATGTCTTATTATTATTCGCATTTCGTTTAGAATTCAATATGATTGGCTTAATGAATTTTTTGGTATGGGTGATTCCATATAAAACTTTCGCAACAAGTTCATATTATTGATTTCTAAGTAAATTGTTTTATACTCTCACGTTTAAACGAAGATTCAAAAGATTCTCTGATATTATAATACGGTTAATGATAATTAGTTATCACAACCACGTAATATCACATTCTAATGTACTCTATATCATCAGCATATTCAAAAATCAACTATCAACCAAATCATGCGTTACAACCATGAGATTTTCTGCAAGACTACAATTGTTAAAATATATAACTCATACTAGTCAAACAAATAGTCAAGTTGGCAAACATCTATTCAAAGGTAGTTAAGGTTAGGATAGTCTTGGTAGGTAATTGGAATGCTATCAAAGTATTAAAGGTGTGGTGGGTTGGCTGCGGTATACCCTATATATAAGCACCAATAATACATTGTTAGTAGCACCAAAAGCTTGACCAAGGTTAGAATTGTCAATCAACAACTTCTAGTGAATTACTCTTTAGTCTAGAATCTTAGGCAAATCAATTGATATTCGGGTACCCATATCGAGGATGTATTTTCACAGTAAGCTTACTCAAAAATGTTGCGAATTCTTCCTATCATGAGCTAAGTAAGCTAATGTTAATTTAAACCCTTTCAGAAAAATATGCAAGTGTATACAAATTTTAAACAAAAATACGCACCCATAAATATTTTAATTCAAGATTAAATACACATTAGATCTTAAACAAAAGTAATTACCAACATCCATAATCATTTAAATAGAGACACTATTTTATGACACTAATGAGATAAATACAAAAGTAATAAATTAAATCAATAGTAAAACTTTAGAAAAGAACAAAATGACATAAGAAACAATCAACCCTATTATCAAAACCCTCTATTAACTTAATTTCGGGACGAAATTCCCTAAAGTAGGGGAGACTATAATCCCTAGGGTTTGTTTCGAAAATTTAATGAATGCAATCGTGACTAATTTATAATAAAGCAAAGTATGAGGTATTTGTTTAAGCTATAAACACAAAGCTATGTGATAATTAATACATAATATATATATATATATATAGGTATTATTCTAAGCATTTAATTGATAAAATAATAGAAATAAAAATAATGAGGTTCAATTTATAAAGCTAAGCCAAAATAATAATAATAATAACAACTTAGTAATAACAATTACTAAAAGATGATATAAACTTTGTAAACAATTGATACTAAACCATAATGCTTTAAAAGAAAATAAATGTTTTATAAATATATATTTTAAGCTTTAAGAATAAAATAAATAATAATAGTAATAATAATGATAATAATAATAATAATAATAATATAAAGTTTTGTAAATAAATGGAAGGTTTATAATTTTATGAACTTTTATTTTAATGTGACAATCCGACTTTTTGGATTAACCTAGTTAACTGAGAATGGTTAAATCACAGGCCCAACAAGACAAATTAGGCCCACTGAAGTATAGGAAGGTCCAACAAAGGCTAGTAGGCCCAATAAGATCAATTTAGGCTCAAGGAAAACAAGGAAGGCCCATTAAGGCCCAAGTAGGCCAAACAAGGCCAAAGTAGGCCCAAGATAGGCCCAATAAGGCTAAGATAGGCCCAATGAGTTCAGGATAGGCCCAATTGTATTTGAGAAGCCCAATTGGGTAAATTTAGCCCAACAATGAGTTAAAGGATTCAATTAGTGGACTATTCGGGATTGTCGGCTCAACTTTGTTAATCGAAATGATATGTTGACGATCCGGAATAACCTATAGGAGTTAGGAATTAAGAAAAATCAATTCCTAAGTGTTAAGTTGTTGAAGATTAAACTTGTAATTGATTTTTAGTGTCAATTTCGACTTCCACAAGTCAAAATTCGACCAAATGGCTTATGAAATTCGAATTCCACATTAATATTAAGTTGTAACTGAAATTGATCAGTTGTAGGTATCAAATTAATGATTAGTAATCACTATTAGGCGTTATTAGTACATTAATCAGTCGAATTTAACTTGAATGATAACTAAGGGGCGTAACCGAAACTTGTGTTTATTAAAATCGATTATCTAGATCAAAATTCGCAAAATTGATCATTCAGAGACTCTAGTCGGCCCTTTTAGAGTCTATAACATTCATCAATTCGATCATTGAAGCTTCGTGGGGAAGAACTTGATTTCAAGGAGGCCGAACACCACCCTCAATTGGAACTATTTCAATCAGGCGTCAAAACAGGTAAGATTTGACACCTACACAACCTAAAAGAGCCGATTAAGGATAACCATATCTAAATTTCAACTGATAACATCGAATGATAGGAATTCAAGAACTAGGGTTCATCTTTGAAACGGTTTTGGGGGTTATTACTCAAAAGATTTTAGAAATCAAATCAAAGGTCATGGAAAGCTTCAAGATGTTCTGTTAATGATAAATCATGTGTCAATTTCTGTTAGTGGTAACGAATCATATGGATTCGATTTCTAGGGCTTATTTCAAAATCAAGATTGGGGATTTTTGCTTCAAACAAGTTTAATACTCGAATTAAACATGTAGGCAGGTTCGAAATGTCTATGTTAATGAAAACCCTATGGTTTTTCAGTTTAGAATTAACGAATTTGATAAGTTTGAATCATAGGTTTAGATATCCACGTTCGAAACATCTAATATCACGATTGAGGATTCTAAGTTGATGGTTTGATCGAATTACTTCTTTAAAGGAACTCGTTTTGATGATAGGAACAAAAGCCCTATGGTTTCATGGACTATCGAGATCGAATTCGTAGTCAATTAGAACTAGTTTGCTTCGGTTGTAGTTAACAAAGGGGAAACCGGCCCATTTAAGTTTAAAACAATTTTTAATCGGATCTGTTAACAAAAGATAGGCTAGATCAGATGGTTTGAACTTGTGTGTGGGAGTGGGAGGTCCCGGTTTCGAACCTGGGGGCTGCCATGTTTTTAGCACTTAAACCAAAATGTGATTTTTAGCCATAACTTCTTCGTTTCAAGTTCGATTCGACTCGTTCAAGTTGCGTTGGAACCGTAACGAGAATACGAACGTATTAGAATAATAAAATTCATATTTTAATCCGAAAGCGAAATCGCGAATAATTACGGTTACTTAAATAAAATCAAATATGATTTTATTTAAACGATTTCAAAAGCACGTGTACTTTCGTATGCACATTCTTAACACTCTAACATACGTGTGTTGACACGTATGTGATTTCAAGCACAAAACGATTATTCGAATAACACTAGGTTATTGTTTAAACACAGATTCTTCGTAGGAGGATTTCTTACACGAGCTTTTAGTGTGTGATCATTCTGCTAAAATCAAAGGTGCGTACACGGCCCCTTTCTTATTTTAAACTGTTTTGGGGGAGAAAACATGTGCAAAAAACTCTTTTTAGATACATATCACTTGCATGAGTTAGCTGTTTACATTATGTGACAACATAGCAACTTGAAAGTCCTTACACACCTCGAACTGTTTAGTTTGCTGTAATGCAAAGCGTGGTAGTTGGAAATAGATCTATTAGGTTTGACAAACCTCACCTGGTAGATGGGATCTACGCAGGTGTTTGACTGACCAAACACATTTTACTATTGTTGTGCTAGACAATAGTGGCAAGGCAAAAACATGCTATAGCATGGCAATTCGTCAGCTTCGGTGTCGAACACTTATGTAAATAGTTTATATGACTAGCTATCATGACTGTGCATGTGTGATTATGTTATCTACAAACTTGTTATTCAAACTGCTGTTTTGAACATTGTGAATGCTTAAAACCTGTGTTATGCACCAACCTTTGTGTTGACTTGATTTACATGTTTTCTCAGGACGCTAAGGCGCGCATTAAAGACTGACATGGACTAGGAGATAGAGTCGCATGCATATTTTACATTTTTACTGTTTAAGTTATACATTTGGAAATTTTGAATTTGTAATTCAACTTTTACACTTGTTATTATTTTAAACGCTTCCGCAAACTTTTGAAAACTCTGATGTTATGTTTTAAAGACCAAAGTATGTTTTGAAATTCATATAGAGGTCTTCGCTATGTCTAATGATCTGAGATCCTGGTTTGTCACGTTCCCAAACGGTTTGATTCCGTTAGTTGGAAATTGGGGGTGTGACAGATTGGTATCAGAGCCCTTGGTTATAGCGAACTAGGTTTGCATTTGTAGACTTAGACTATGACTGTTAGACATTAGACACATATGCTTACACATATTACTTAGAAATTACATATGACATTATGTAATTGATTTGTTTACACATTCCATGGCACTGCACTTACATATGGTATTATATAACAGGCATGGCATCATCATCAGTACCTTACATTTACATTGATGATTCTGAGGACGAGGAACCGATAGTTCCAGCACCACCGTCATCACCACCACCACCTATTCCATCTCCTCCACCATATGATATGGATGACTCAGACCCGGAGGAGGATCCGGAGGAGGATCCAGACGAGGATCCGGAGGAGGATCCAGACGAGGATCCGGAGGAGGATCCAGACGAGGACCCAGACGAGGATCCCGAGGAGGATCCAGATGAGGACCCGGATGAGGATCCGGAGGAGGAGCCAGTGGAGGGCACTCAGCAAATCCCTGCTGAGGGACCTTCTACACACTCACCACCAGTACTAGATGCTCCTGAGCCTAAGAGGCAAAGGACGGACGCTGAGGAGATCGCCAAACTGCGCGAGGATTTGTACGAGGCAGAAGATAGGATCGCACAACACACTCAGGAACAATGGGATGCTAATGAGAGGCAAGAGGAACTTGCCCATCTGGTGCATGATATGCGGAATGAGATGATTAACTTGATTGATCGTCTCGAAGCTTCAGAGAACCGAGTTGAGTTCTTGGAGGGCAGGATAGAAGCCTTAGAGGATTTAGTGGCCTCTGAGAATGAGGAAGAGGATGAAGAGGAAGAAGGGGAGGAACCAGCACCAGTTGTTGATTCCGATCCTGAATCCACAGTTGAGGACGATTGGTTTTTCTTTTCTTGTTTGTTTAAACTTATTAGGAACGGGTTGTGTTCCTACATTAGTAGTTTGAAAACTTATGTTTTATTTCAAAAGTATTGTACTCAAATCAAATCTTTATCTATTGAGAATTATTATTTATTTCCAACAGTTGTGTTGATTTATATTATGTGTTGTGTTTGTTGTTTTACTTACACATGTCAAATTGGATTTTGATTACGCGCTAACATTTCTTGTAAATAGGAAGGAAATGGCTGACGGAAACATCCATATGACTGTTGCTGAGCTCAATGAGCTAATTAACAACAGAGTCGCTGAGGCAATCGCACAGTATGCTCAGACACACAACACAGGGCCACAGGGTCCAGCTGGGGGATTGGTTAATCCACAAGTCTGCACGTTCAAGATGTTCTTGGACTGTAAACCACACAATTTCAAAGGGTCGAAGGGGGCTATTGGACTCCTTCGGTGGATTGAAAAGGCTGAGTCTGTGTTCGAGATGTGCAACTGCCCTGACGAGAGCAAAGTGAAGTTTGCAACAGGAACATTGGAGGGTCCAGCATTAACTTGGTGGAACTCAAATGTTCAGACTCTGGGGTTGGGTGAGGCAAATGCCTTGACATGGAACAACTTCAAAACTTTACTGCAAGAGGAGTACTGTCCTCGCAGTGAAATGCAAAAGTTAGAGGAGGAATATTGGCACCTCAAGATGGAGGGGTCAAATATTGAAGAGTACACGACCAGGTCACATGAGTTGGCCAGACTGCTACCACACATGGCTACTCCAGCCAGCAAGTGGATTGAAAGATACATTGGAGGACTAGTGCCTCAGATTCAAGGGTTGGTTACTTCAGCAAATCCCACCACCATTCAACAAGCTGTTCGTTTAGCGCATCAGCTTACTGACCAGGCAGTGTTACAAGGGACTCTACCCAAACGAACATCTGCTACCAAGGTGGGAGATCATAAAAGGAAGTGGGAAGGTAACAACTCCAAGGGTAACAATCAACAATCATATCAGCAAAACCGGAAGCAAGACTCAAACAAGTCTTATCATAATTCCAGCAGTGGTCAGCAATCATCATCATCGGGGGGTTATGTTGGTAAACACCCCAAGTGCAACAAGTGTGGTTACCATCATGCAGGTAATCAGTGTGAGAGAGCTAAGTGCCAGAGGTGTGGCAAGATTGGACATGCGGCTAAGGATTGTCGCGGGGAGCTGCAGAACAACCACAACAACCAGAATAATAACCAGAACAACGCACAGAAGGGTTGTTATGAGTGTGGCAAGATGGGACACTTCAAGAAGGATTGCCCACAACTCAAGAAAAGTGGGGAGAATAATAATGCAACAGGCAACGACAACGGCAACGGTAATGGCAATGGCACCAACAACAACAACAACAATAACAACAACAACAATGGTGCTAGAGGCAGGGCGTTTGTGATTGGAGGACGTCAGGCACGGGAGGATCCCAACATCGTTACGGGTACGTTTCTCTTAAATAATCACTATGCCTCTATGTTATTTGACACTGGTGCCGACCGGAGTTTTGTATCTAGTTCATTTGCTAAGTTGCTAAATGTTAGTCCCACTGCCTTAGATAGTCCATACACTGTGGAATTAGCTGATGGTAAGTTGATCGTAGTGGAAAATATTTTTAAGGGATGTATACTTGATTTGATGGGTCAAACATTAGAGATTGATCTTATGCCTATTGCCTTAGGCAGTTTTGATGTGGTTATTGGCATGGACTGGTTGTCCAAAAACCAGGCTGAAATCGTATGCCATGAAAAGATTGTTCGCATACCTCTTCCGCAGGGAGAGACATTATATGTACAAGGCGAGAAGAGTAGTACGCCACTGCGCCTCATATCTTGTATGAAAGCACACAAATGTCTGCGGAAAGGTCATACGTCAATTATAGCACTTATAACTGAAAAGCCAGTAGCTGAGAAGAAGATTGAAAATATACCTGTAGTCTGTGAATTTCCGGAAGTATTTCCAGAAGACTTGCCGGGATTACCGCCTATCAGACAGGTGGAATTCCGAATCGACCTTACACCAGATGCAGCACCAATAGCTAGAGCGCCTTATCGACTTGCACCGTCAGAGATGCAAGAGTTATCCACACAATTGCAAGAGTTGTTGGATAAGGGTTTCATACGACCTAGTTTTTCACCGTGGGGAGCTCCAGTTTTGTTTGTAAAGAAGAAGGACGGGACTTTCCGTATGTGTATCGATTACAGGGAATTGAACAAGGTTACTATCAAGAACCGGTATCCGTTACCCAGGATTGATGATCTGTTCGATCAATTGCAAGGTTCGAGTTACTACTCGAAGATTGATCTCAGGTCTGGTTATCATCAACTAAGAGTCCAGGAGGAGGATATCCCGAAGACAGCATTCAGGACACGCTATGGCCATTATGAGTTCTTGGTCATGCCATTTGGGTTGACAAACGCTCCAGCTGTATTCATGGATCTCATGAATCGTGTTTGTAAACCTTATCTTGATAAGTTTGTCATTGTTTTCATTGATGACATTCTCATCTATTCACAGTCTGAGGAGGAACACGCTGAACATCTTCGATTACTGCTAGAGCTATTGAAACAAGAACAATTGTACGCTAAGTTCTCGAAATGTGATTTCTGGATGCGAGAAGTACAATTTCTGGGTCATATAGTTAATGAAAAGGGTATACATGTTGATCCAGCGAAGATTGAAGCGATTAAGAATTGGGAAGCACCAAAGACCCCTACCGAGGTACGACAGTTCCTTGGATTGGCGGGTTATTATCGACGATTCATTGAAGGTTTCTCAAAGATCGCTCAACCACTTACAGCTCTTACGCATAAGGGAACGAAGTATAACTGGACGGATAAACAGGAAACTGCGTTCCAGTTATTGAAACAAAAACTCTGCAGCGCACCGATTCTGTCCTTACCGGAAGGAACAGAAGACTTTGTGGTGTATTGTGATGCATCTGCACAGGGTTTGGGATGTGTGTTGATGCAACGGGATAAAGTGATTGCTTATGCTTCCAGACAACTACGAACACACGAAAAGAATTACACTACTCATGACTTGGAGTTAGGAGCAGTGGTTTTTGCTTTGAAGATTTGGAGGCATTACTTGTATGGAACTATGTGTACTATTTACACTGATCATAAGAGTTTGCAACATATCTTTGATCAGAAGGAGCTTAATATGAGGCAACGACGATGGGTTGAGTTGTTGAACGATTATGAGTGTGCGATTAAGTATCACCCGGGAAAAGCTAATGTGGTAGCTGATGCTTTGAGCAGAAAAGATACAACGGGAACAAGACGGGTTCGCGCACTTATGATGACAATACATACTGACTTACCTGACATGGTACGCAGTGCTCAGATTGAAGCTTTGAAAAAGGAAAACTTGGTACAAGAATCTTTACGGGGAATGGAAGAACAACTGGATGTTAAGTCTGATGGAATTTGTTATTTCATTAATCGACTTTGGATACCTTTGTATGGAGGTTTAAGAGAACTCGTGATGGATGAAGCACACAAGTCCAGATATTCAGTCCATCCGGGATCAGACAAGATGTATCATGACTTGAAGGCACTGTATTGGTGGCCTCACATGAAAGCCGACATTGCTAAGTACGTTGGCAAATGTTTGACTTGTTCGAAAGTCAAAGTTGAATACCAGAAGCCATCTGGTTTACTACAACAACCAGAGATACCGATGTGGAAATGGGAACAGATTTCGATGGACTTCATTACTAAGTTACCCCGTACACCGAGTGGTTGTGATACGATATGGGTAATTGTCGATCGATTAACGAAATCTGGTCACTTCTTAGCAATCAAGGAAACTGATAAGATGGAGAAACTGACTCGCATTTACATCAAGGAAGTAGTAGCACGGCATGGCGTGCCAATCTCTATCATATCAGATCGGGATGCCCGATTTACTTCCAACTTTTGGAAATCTCTTCATAAGTCATCGGGGACTCGCTTGGATATGAGTACCGCCTATCATCCGCAGACTGACGGTCAAAGTGAACGTACGATTCAAACGCTCGAGGATATGTTACGAGCTTGTGTAATTGACTTTGGTGATAGCTGGGAAAATCATTTACCGTTAGTGGAATTCTCTTATAATAATAGTTATCATACAAGTATTCAAGCAGCACCGTTTGAAGCTTTGTATGGTCGTAAATGTCGCTCACCAGTTTGTTGGGCTGAAATTGGTGACAGTCAGATAACAGGTCCTGAACTGGTGCATGAGACGACATAGAAGATAGTTCAAATCCGGAACCGTATGGCAGCGGCCCGGGATCGACAGAAGAGTTATGCTGACAAACGTCGAAAACCGTTAGAATTTCAAGTAGGAGACCGAGTTCTTCTAAAGGTATCACCTTGGAAAGGTGTGATACGATTCGGCAAGCGCGGGAAGCTTAGTCCACGTTACGTAGGACCTTTTGAGATTCTGAAAAGGATTGGTCCGGTTGCGTATCAACTCAAACTACCGGATGAACTCAGTGGAGTTCATGATGTTTTTCATGTATCGAACTTAAAGAAATGTCTTTCTGATGAGACATTGATTGTACCGTTGGAAGAAATACAAGTAGATGAACAGTTACGATTCATTGAAGAACCAGCAGAAATCATGGACCGGGAGGTCAAACAGCTTAAGCAAAGCAAGATTCCAATAGTCAAAGTTCGATGGAATTCAAGACGTGGTCCTGAATTCACATGGGAACGGGAAGATCAAATGATGAAGAAATATCCTCATTTATTCAAAACAGCTACTGCCAACACTGAGAGCGCACGTTAAATTTCGGGACGAAATTTCCTTCAACAAGGGGATGACGTGATGCTTCACACATCAAACACTGCAAATCTCAAACTGTAAGCACAAACACTTTATTCAATTGGTTTTGTTACAAACATTTGTGCTACATTACATTCTATATATTTTATGTGTTACATTTCATATGTTACATGTTATAGTAGTACATACATGATTAGTTACACACATTTTGCTATGTGCGGGGTTACATAGTACAAACAGTCACACTCACTATGTGTGAGGTTACACAACACAGTATGATCAAACACAAACAGTCACAGTTAGGTGAACTAACTAGTGTAAACGCAAACAGTCACATTGAACGATCACATTTGAGTTGTGATGTTGCAAGCATTAGACTTTGGGTGTGAGTACACACAAGCACACAGAATGATCAAACCACACTAACACGTACGATTTAAACTCGTAAGTAGTTTCCTAACTACTCCTAACACTTACTAATTTTCGGGACGAAAATTTCTTCAACAAGGGGATGATGTGACAATCCGACTTTTTGGATTAACCTAGTTAACTGAGAATGGTTAAATCACAGGCCCAACAAGACAAATTAGGCCCACTGAAGTATAGGAAGGTCCAACAAAGGCTAGTAGGCCCAATAAGATCAATTTAGGCTCAAGGAAAACAAGGAAGGCCCATTAAGGCCCAAGTAGGCCAAACAAGGCCAAAGTAGGCCCAAGATAGGCCCAATAAGGCTAAGATAGGCCCAATGAGTTCAGGATAGGCCCAATTGTATTTGAGAAGCCCAATTGGGTAAATTTAGCCCAACAATGAGTTAAAGGATTCAATTAGTGACTATTTTTGTTAATCGAAATGATATGTTGACGATCCGGAATAACCTATAGGAGTTAGGAATTAAGAAAAATCAATTCCTAAGTGTTAAGTTGTTGAAGATTAAACTTGTAATTGATTTTTAGTGTCAATTTTGACTTCCACAAGTCAAAATTCGACCAAATGGCTTATGAAATTCGAATTCCACATTAATATTAAGTTGTAACTGAAATTGATCAGTTGTAGGTATCAAATTAATGATTAGTAATCACTATTAGGCGTTATTAGTACATTAATCAGTCGAATTTAACTTGAATGATAACTAAGGGGCGTAACCGAAACTTGTGTTTATTAAAATCGATTATCTAGATCAAAATTCGCAAAATTGATCATTCAGAGACTCTAGTCGGCCCTTTTAGAGTCTATAACATTCATCAATTCGATCATTGAAGCTTCGTGGGGAAGAACTTGATTTCAAGGAGGCCGAACACCACCCTTAATTGGAACTATTTCAATCAGGCGTCAAAACAGGTAAGATTTGACACCTACACAACCTAAAAGAGCCGATTAAGGATAACCATATCTAAATTTCAACTGATAACATCGAATGATAGGAATTCAAGAACTATGGTTCATCTTTGAAACGGTTTCGGGGGTTATTACTCAAAAGATTTTAGAAATCAAATCAAAGGTCATGGAAAGCTTCAAGATGTTCTGTTAATGATAAATCATGTGTCAATTTCTGTTAGTGGTAACGAATCATATGGATTCGATTTCTAGGGCTTATTTCAAAATCAAGATTGGGGATTTTTGCTTCAAACAAGTTTAATACTCGAATTAAACATGTAGGCAGGTTCGAAATGTCTATGTTAATGAAAACCCTATGGTTTTTCAGTTTAGAATTAACGAATTTGATAAGTTTGAATCATAGGTTTAGATATCCACGTTCGAAACATCTAATATCATGATTGAGGATTCTAAGTTGATGGTTTGATCGAATTACTTCTTTAAAGGAACTCGTTTTGATGATAGGAACAAAAGCCCTATGGTTTCATGGACTATCGAGATCGAATTCGTAGTCAATTAGAACTAGTTTGCTTCGGTTGTAGTTAACAAAGGGGAAACCGGCCCATTTAAGTTTAAAACAATTTTTAATCGGATCTGTTAACAAAAGATAGGCTAGATCAGATGGTTTGAACTTGTGTGTGGGAGTGGGAGGTCCCGGTTTCGAACCTGGGGGCTGCCATGTTTTTAGCACTTAAACCAAAATGTGATTTTTAGCCATAACTTCTTCGTTTCAAGTTCGATTCGACTCGTTCAAGTTGCGTTGGAACCGTAACGAGAATACGAACGTATTAGAATAATAAAATTCATATTTTAATCCGAAAGCGAAATCGCGAATAATTACGGTTACTTAAATAAAATCAAATATGATTTTATTTAAACGATTTCAAAAGCACGTGTACTTTCGTATGCACATTCTTAACACTCTAACATACGTGTGTTGACACGTATGTGATTTCAAGCACAAAACGATTATTCGAATAACACTAGGTTATTGTTTAAACACAGATTCTTCGTAGGAGGATTTCTTACACGAGCTTTTAGTGTGTGATCATTCTGCTAAAATCAAAGGTGCGTACACGGCCCCTTTCTTATTTTAAACTGTTTTGGGGGAGAAAACATGTGCAACAAACTCTTTTTAGATACATATCACTTGCATGAGTTAGCTGTTTACATTATGTGACAACATAGCAACTTGAAAGTCCTTACACACCTCGAACTGTTTAGTTTGCTGTAATGCAAAGCGTGGTAGTTGGAAATAGATCTATTAGGTTTGACAAACCTCACCTGGTAGATGGGATCTACGCAGGTGTTTGACTGACCAAACACATTTTACTATTGTTGTGCTAGACAATAGTGGCAAGGCAAAAACATGCTATAGCATGGCAATTCGTCAGCTTCGGTGTCGAACACTTATGTAAATAGTTTATATGACTAGCTATCATGACTGTGCATGTGTGATTATGTTATCTACAAACTTGTTATTCAAACTGCTGTTTTGAACATTGTGAATGCTTAAAACCTGTGTTATGCACCAACCTTTGTGTTGACTTGATTTACATGTTTTCTCAGGACGCTAAGGCGCGCATTAAAGACTGGCATGGACTAGGAGATAGAGTCGCATGCATATTTTACATTTTTACTGTTTAAGTTATACATTTGGAAATTTTGAATTTGTAATTCAACTTTTACACTTGTTATTATTTTAAACGCTTCCGCAAACTTTTGAAAACTCTGATGTTATGTTTTAAAGACCAAAGTATGTTTTGAAATTCATATAGAGGTCTTCGCTATGTCTAATGATCTGAGATCCTGGTTTGTCACGTTCCCAAACGGTTTGATTCCGTTAGTTGGAAATTGGGGGTGTGACAGATTGGTATCAGAGCCCTTGGTTATAGCGAACTAGGTTTGCATTTGTAATTTTATAAAATGATTTGAGAAATTTATAAATTATTAAAACATCCACAATGAATATTGTTTTTGTTAAAAACTTTTATTCAATAAATTATTTTTAAAATCAAAACATTTTTTTTAACAATAAGTAATCTATAGAATAATTTAATTATTCTATATAAATAAATGGAGCACAAAGTTATATTCTTAAACACACATAATAAATAAATTGAATAGTAAAATATTCCAATGTACTTATTTTATACAAATAAGAATATTTAATTTTAATTAAATATTTCAAAACAATTACTCTTATACGTTTATAATAAATAAATGGAATATTAAATGTATTCTAATTTATTTATTAAATACAATGGAGGTTATTTAATTATAATAAATAATTAAATAATTATCCTAAACCATTATTCTAAGTACACAATTTAGAACATTAGGGATTCCATAGAATACCATAGACTTTTAGGCAAACAATTGAAACCTTAGGCAATCATTTGAACATAGACTAAGACATGTGTTATTCAATAACATTAGGAGAAGGTTGCTAGCTGTTCCTCATACAAACACAAGAACCATTTGATTCAAGGATTAGACATAACACAAGTGAGTTAATTCTTACTCCCTTTTACTTTTGTAAACTTTTTGGGATGTTACATATGCCATATACACAAACATGTTCTTAGAGTCAAAACTATACATGATGCAAACCTTTAAGCTTAGTAGACATGATTTAGAGGCCATGTGAACTTATGTGCTAATTGCTATGTGGGATTTAAGTTAGAAGACGTTTCATACAAAAACAAAACAGTATCTAGTAGCCTAAGAATGTAGCGACGTTCTTCGCATTGAATTAGGTCTTGTGTGAAAAAGGTGAAAAATACACATACATAAACATTATGATTTACAATGTTTAAGTTAGGACCTAGCTAGTCTTGATTTAAACTTTGTTAGATCATTTGGATTCTTGCTTTGTGTTACTTGCAAATTTACATATGTTTTAAATCTATTCTATTTAGTTTAATAGTTTTGCATCCTTTTTATACGTATTATATCAAACTGTTTTGAATTGCTCACCAACTATGCAAATAGTTGACCCTTTATTTTACATATGTAACAGGTTAAGTTGAAGACATATGATGAAGACATAGATTAGGTTTAGAGGACCTAGTTAATTTAAAACAATGTTTAGAATATCATTTGTAATTTATTTTGAGCACTCGTATGATATTTAATGACATTAAATGATTTTGTTTGATTAAATTAATGTGGATGTTTTAAATATTGAAACTTTAACATAGCACCATGAGCTTTTGAACAGTCAAACTCGCGCCCCGACATATTCCGCCGTCGGTCGGGGTGTGACACTCATTCTATATTTTCTCCTTGGTTGATGATAGTAGACATAATAAATATAATCTATGCAGCTTCAACATCTCCAGGCCAACGTAATTTAAAAAAAAAACAGAGAATAGCCTATTCCTCTGTATCTCATATGGGTTTCATACTTATAGGAATTTCATGAAATTTTAATGAAATTGAAAGAAGTCGTATAGAGAAGTAATATCTATGGAACTTGTGAGGCGTCTCCTCACCCACCCGCACCCTATTACCCACCCCCACCACCCAACCACCGCCCCACCCCACCACCCACCCACCCCACCCCACCACCCTCCCCACTATAGGTATTAGCGTTGACGGGCCGCCACTATAAAACGTTGCTAATGGCCAAAACCATCGCCCTCTTCATGGCGGCAGAGTGGTTGAACTGTGTCACGAGGCAAAGGTTCTGGTCGATTGAGAGAGAAAAAATGACAGGGAGGTGATGTATCAGCAGCGAAGTCAAGCAGCGGTCTATCGGGAGGGAAAAGTAAGGGGACGGAAACCTGGGTGCCATATTAATCACCTTTAGCAGCGACATGTCACCTCTAATGTCGTCTCCGCTAATGGTATTGATGACTAGGGGTTTGGTTGTGATTATAAAGTGTTTAAATGGATGTTATTGTGTGCTTTGACATGATTATTCATTCGGATTGTAGCTACTGTGGTTCTTTGGGTAAATGCACGTAAAAGGAAGCAACATGGACATTTTGGAAGGAAACTGGACAACGGGAATCAAGACTGAGTGCAACGGAAGGGAAAAATGCCCAATTAGAATTACACTGGAAGTAAGTTACGTAGCTGTAAACTAGAGAGTTGGAGGCATAACTTATGCAGAGAGCAATTTTACGTAGCTGGCACTGTAAACTAGAGAGTTGGAGTTGTAAGTGGAAGTTCTGGGTGTAAGTTACGCCTGATGGGGCGTAGGTTACTGCGGATGCACACGGAAAAGACCGGATTTTGCGATTTTTGGGGTATTTAAGGTCCAGATCAACCCTAGTTGCATATCACAACTTGGGGGCGAACTTTTGGACGAACTTAGAGCATTTTGGAGCATTCTAAAGCCATAGTTGTCAAAGGCGTTAGGCGCACTTAAGGCGCTATGGTCTCGCCTGGGCCTAGGTGCAAAAAAAGCGCTAGCCTGAGAAAAAAAGCGCAAACATAATAGAAAAATAAAATATAATTAAACACTTATACTTTAGAATATAACATTATATACAATCTTCCAAAATTCCAATTCATATTCATTAGCAAATGATAAAAGCCAATTTCATGATGCTCAAAATTGAAAACCGAACATTAAAAATCAATACCAAAAATTTCAAAGTAAGTAAAACAAAAGACACAAAACCAAATAGTTTTAAAATAAAAAGTATCAAAGATCCTATCTAATCATCAAAACCATCATCAGATTTTTCATCCACTTCTATTGCATCATTTGGTTCATATTCATAATCCTCATCTTCTTCAGATTCTTCATCAACTAAAGTCCTCGAAGATGAAGGTTGTGAAATTGAAGATCGTGTTCTTCTAGCTTCTCCAGCCCCACTTGCACTACCCACAGCATCCCATGTCAGGTCCTCACCCTCAAACACCAAATCTTCTTCCATTTTCCCAATCAACCAATCGTTGCAATCATCTATGTCATCCAATGATATTGGATCATAGACAACAATTTTATCACGTCGATATTTAAGGGTCTTGTTGTATTTTACATACACAAGATCTTTGCAACTTTTTGTGCTCTAACCCTGTTTCTTTTATTGGAATGGATATGTTATTTTGCAATTGAATAGTTATAAAAAAATACATAATTAATAAATAAAAAACTATAAAAATTCATTAACTTACGTGCTCAAATGTGCTCCAATTTCTTTCACATACGGATGCACTACATGTCAAGCTTAACACTTTAATAGCAAACTGTTGCAAATTTGGGGTTCATTTCCCATATAGTTTCCACCATTCAGCTGATAAAAAACATAAAATTAATTAAAATATTAAAAATAAGATTAAAATTAAATTAAATTTGCATAACTTATGAGGGGCTATTTTATCATGTGCTCTCTTTGCAAATTCTAAACAAAAAAAACCCTCTTGGTTCACCCATATGACCATCTCAGTCATTATCAAATCTTGTTTTGACTTATCTGGAACCAACCTTTTAATGCATTCAATCAATCCTTCATATACCTCTTTATCACTTTCAATATCAACGTTATAACAATAGAACTCCGGGTTCAAGTAGTACTAGCTGCATGCAACGTATGATGGAGTTGACAATTCCATCTTTTGTCAATAATGGTGGAAACCATTAGGTAATCAGTGCTATCTTTGCCTAAAGCCACCCCAATTGCTAACTTAGCTCTCACCATTGCTTCATATACATAACCCATTGCTGGTTTCTTCTCATTATCAACTAGACGAAGCACTCGAACTAAATGACCCATAACTTTAAGAGTGAAAAGTACATTGTTCCAGAAGGTTGGTGTGAAAATAATTTCACATGCACGTTTACCTTTAGGATCTTTTGACTATTTACTACTTGTCCACTTTTCACTTGCAAACATGTTTCTCAAAGGAGACTTTTGTTTTTGCAAACTTTGCAAAGTTAAATACGTGGTAGCAAAATGTGTAACTCCAGCTCTTGTCAATTCTTTGTTGCTTGTGACCTCTCGCATCATATTCAACACACCACTGTGATTATATATATAACCAACAAATAAGATACCTTTTTGAATTGTTGTTTTGACTTTACTAATCTTCCCAACATCCTCAAGCATTAAATCTATGCAATGAGCAGCACAAGGGGTCCAAAACAAATATTTACTCTTTTGCATCAACAATTGACCTAAAACAATCAGATTTAAAATGATCAATTATAATTTAAGAATACAAAAAATTAAACAAATTGAAAATACAAAAGTTACCTGCTAACTTGAAGTTGCTTCCATTGTCAGTGATGATTTGAACAACATTAGCTTCGCCAATTTGTTCAACAAATTTATCTAGTAACTCAAATAATTTCTCACCAGTCTTCGTATACGAAGACGCATCACTCCATAAATACAGTCCCTTTAGAACTATTGACCAAAAAATTTATCAATGTTCTTTGCTTACGATTTGTCCAACTGTCTGACATAATTGAACACCCATACTTTGACCATTCCATCTTTTGTTCTGCAACCCACTTGTCTATGTTATCTATCTCATTTTTAAGGAGTGGGACGCTCAACTCATAATAACTAGGAGGCTTCAAATGTGGTCCATAATTCCTTAGAGCTGCTACCATTTCCTTAAAACTATCCAACTTTGCCACATTGAATGCAATCCAAGCTTGGTAAAAGAAGGCAGCAATCGTTTGAATTGTTCTTCCCCGAAGTTCTTGTCACAAGCATCATTTATGCTTGTCTCGACAACTTTTCCTTTACCTTTGGAAACAAAAAAAAAACTATAGGACCCTTAACATTTTCCTTCCTTTTTTTTTCCACTCCACCAATGTTTATTCCAACCCTCTTTTTTTGGACATTAGGTAATTCAATTACCTCATCCTCTTCATCTTCATCGTCTCCAAACCCACCGTCTTCTAAATCCAATTCACGAAGGCCATCGGGATTTTTTTTTTACTTTTGACTCTGGACATAATCTCTAAGTTCTTGTTTCACTTCTGGTGGACATTTGGTACATTCTTTTGCGTTCCGATGACCACCCGTCTGATGTTGTTTCGCTCTGTAGATACCCCGTCTAGTTACTTTATGGCAGAATACACAACTAATGTTGTTTTTGTCCTTTTCGTCTTTCAAATAATTATACTTCCATCCAGGATCTTTACCCACTTTGGATTGTGAACAATCAGCATCTGCCAGTTGGAAAGATATTCTGGTTTATCTGTATAACCCGAACCAATAAGTGAAACAGAGATAAAAAGAGACAGAGATAATTGACAAATACGATTCACAAAAATTGTCAAATAAGTGAAACAGAGATAATTGACAGATACGATTCAAAAAAGTGACAATATAATGACCAAGACTATCATACTAACTCAAAAAATAAACATTAAAATGATATATTTGATAACCTGTAAATTACGATTAAAAATTTAATCAAAAAATTGAGAGGCCATTAAAACAGAGATGCAAAGTTTGAGAAGACGATCTTACCAAATCAAATAATACGATTGAATCAAAACAGAAACAAAGATGCAACGATTAAGCAAATCAAAACATAATACGATCTTACCAAATCAAAAAATAAACAATATGATGATCAAATTGACAAATACGATTAAGCAAAAATCTGAAACAGAGATGAATACGTGCGACTCTGTTTACGAAATTGAAATAAAAAGTTGAGAAGTTACAGTAGTAGGGGTGAGCAAAAAACCGAAAAAACTGAACCGTAACCGAATTAACCGGAGAAACCGAACCTAAAAAACCGAACCGAACGAATAACCGAAAGAAAACGAACATAAAAAAACCGAAACCGAAATTTTCGGTTCCGTTTCGGTTTTCATACTATAAAAGACCGAACCGAACCGAAAAACCGTACAAACCGACTAACCGAACAAACCGAACCGATTTAGGGCCCTTCTTATTTATTATTTTATATATATTTATATTTTAAACTCTTAAAACTTCTATTCTTCCAAATGATAGTCACAATTCAAATTCCCTCAAATATCTTGCTTCCCTTCATCTTCTCCTTCATCTTCTCCTTTATGGAGTTGAATGGAAGAAGCCACAAGCTGCAACCGGAAGAACCGATTGCATAATTGCAGAATTTGGAACGACGATATCGGCAGAAGCAGTTGAATATGAAAGATCGATTATACGTAAAATCCAATTTCTATAATTTTTTAATCAATTAATTAAAAATAATAATAACCGTATCTGATAAAATTTAACCCTAAAATAATAATTAAAAAAAAAGAGTAAAATATGCGCTTTTTTTTTGGGCCACAGCTCCCTTGTGTCGCGCCTAACCGCCCAAACCACCGCCTCATCTCGCCTGAGGAAAAAACCTCCCCACACTGCGCCTAGCTCTGCCACAGGCGTAACATTGCGCTGAGCCTTTTTTTGCGCCTAAGCGCTGAGGCGATCGCTTTTGACAACAAAGTCTAAAGCCCCAAATCATCAATCCAAACATCAAGATCAAGATTTCATCATGTAATTTACCATGAAAATTGAAGTGTCAACCATTGGAATGTTCGACTAAGCTTTTCGTGATCATCTTCGGGTGAATAGTTAGGTTTGATAATTAGGTTTTCTTTTGACTTGTTAAACGTTGGTATTGGATTTGTTTTCATAGATTTACAAGTTCAATATTGCTTGATTGTGAAATGATAGACGATTTCCGGTTTATTTTACAAATTTGAATCCAATTTCATTACTTGTTTTCATCTATTGTCAAGTTTCATGTTATTGGTTTTTAAAGTATTTTAGAAATCCTACATTTTGTGAAACAAGTAATTAACTGAGTCAACAACATCGGTCTAGTTATCAGTTATCAGCAAAGTCATTGAGTTGGTTCTAAATCATAATTGTATAATAATCTAAGCATGAATCATGTCTATGTGATTTCCAATTAACAAGTATACATGACTTAGTTATTTTACTAACTTGAAACTTGGAGAGATCACATTTTTAATACATTGTTATAACTCTTTAATTTACGTTTTAGTTTACTTAAGTTTGTTTTACATAAAACCCAAAATCCAACATTCAAATTTATTTTCTTACGTGCATTTAATTAGTTAATTTAGTTGTCTTTGAAAGTAGTTTCCACTTGACTCCTAGTTGTAATTAGTGGGGAAAATTACCAATTTGATCAAAGTTGACCAAAGAATTACCAAACAAATCAACCAAAAAAGGGTCCCTAAGACGCCCCTTTTCGGTACTTTTTGAAAACATGAGGGCCCACATGTCGGCGGCTTTGTCGGGGTCTAAATGGGTGTCTTAAGACTCCTTTTCTACCGGCGTCTTAAGACGCCTTTAGACGCCACTTTAACGCCCTTTTTCGGTACTTTTTAAAAACATGCGGGCCCACATGTCGGCGGCTTTGTCGGGGTCTAAATGGGAGTCTTAAGACACCTTTTCTACCGGCGTCTTAAGACGCCTTTAGACGCCCAATTTAGACACCTTTAAATGCCCAATGTGAGATTTAACCGGTGTCTAAATTGGGCGTCTAAAGGCGTCTTAAGACGCCGGTAGAAAAGGGGTCTTAAGACACCCATTTAGACTCCGACAAAGCCACCGATATGTGGGCCCGCATGTTTTCAAAAAGTACCGAAAAAGGACGTCTAAAGGGGCGTCTAAAGTACTTTAAATGGGGTCTTAGGGGCCCTTTTTTGATTGATTATTTTGGTAATTCTTTGGTCAACTTTGATTAAATTGGTAATTTTCCCTTAATTAGAACTCTAATTATTTTTCCACAGTTTAGCACATCGTAATGCACGGGCAAGTTAATCAAGGCTATGCATTCTTAGTAAGTGATTATGTAGCTATAATTAGCCAAAACTAGAACAACTAATAACAAAGTGTTCATGATCTCTTGACATCAAAAGAAGTAAAGTGTCAACATGTAATTCAAAAAATGAACAGAAATAGAGACGAGTGAAGTCATCGACAATACAATGGAAGGTGGTGAGTAGGTGTGGTTGGAGGGGTCTTTAACTGAGAGTCGAAAATAGAGCTGCCATGGTGGTGGTGATGAGGTGGTGCAGGAGACGAGCAGTGGTTAAGCAACTCCGGTTGTGGTTGTTGGTGTTGTTGATCTTCCAGCTCTTGTTGATTATATAAGAAGAATGAAGATGTTGAAGATGAAGATTTGAGAGTAGGACGTTGGTGTTGTTTCTTGTTGTCTGACATCATCCTTAAGATTTTCTCAAAAAGCGGGACATCACATGGAATCTTGAGGATCCCCTCTTGCTGGAATCCAAACTCTTCTTCGGCTTCACGCAAGAGGACACTAAAAGCTTGATTTGCCAAGTAGTCTGTGGGGATTACAAACTTCTTCATCCCGTCTTCGTCTCTCCCTACACAAACAGCCAGGTATCCTTTTTTCACCACATCAGCTTCCTGACCCTGAGAGCTGCTACTGATATCTGAAAAGGATAGAGTTTTCTTTAAAAACTTGTTGAGTCCTTTAGTGGTTGTCTTGTTGTTGTTGTTGTCTGGAGCAACAACATTGC
The DNA here is from genome assembly GCA_009363875.1 of Mikania micrantha. Lineage (NCBI taxonomy): Eukaryota > Viridiplantae > Streptophyta > Magnoliopsida > Asterales > Asteraceae > Mikania > Mikania micrantha. Next base: position 74,086 of record SZYD01001455.1, read on the forward strand.
TGTTCTTGGTCGCAGTAGCCGCCTTCTTCCATTTTTTAAGCATCTGTTGAAGCCTAACAATATCTCTGATTTTGTTTGATTTCTTGGTTGTTGGTGGAAATGGTACATTAACATGAGGAGAATCGCCCATATCTGGCTGTCTTGTACGTATGCTCTAGAAAGGGTGGATGGCTACAATAAACTTTCATACAAGTATATATGCACCAAATGGAGATGTAGAAAAACAGTTGTCATGCATAACCTGTTAGTAGGTGCCCCTATTTATATTAGTAAAAGATTGCCCTGCTATATTTTTAAGGGAAAATTCACAAAATGTCCATTTTGACCAAAAATTTTCCCAAAATGTTCATTTGGCTTTCCTCTTCCAAAAATGTCCACACATTAGCAAAAAAACGAAAATGGGCTATTCCAGACGACGAGTCCTACAATTGTTCAAATGAAGTTCTTGAGTTTTATAACGTTGGAGACTCGACATTTTGTTATTCAGCTGTGTTTTTCACAAACGAAAAGCGTGACAAACAATTTTGAGGTACTTTGCTCGAATACTGCTGCAACGGACATTTCTGAAAGAGGAAAGTCAAATGGATATTTTGGGAAAATTTTTGGTCAAAATAGACATTTTGGGAATTTTCCCTATTTTTAATTGGGTGTATATATATGTTTATTAACTAGTAAATGATATAAACACTTGGCAAGAGGGTTTTCTTAAAGTATTATATTTACTCAAGAATTGGTGACTTGATGGTGGATATGATCGGATAGTATTACTAGTGACACGATAATACTCCAGTGATCCGTCAGTGATCCAAAAAATTAGCCGTTTAAAAAAATATATATAATCACTTGACGCAATCCTTAAAAAATTACATTGAAAACTTCTCTCTTGCAAGGTAATTTGTTAACAACCGAGTGTAAAGGAAAATCATTGGCATGCTATACAAACGCTACTGACATGTCATAAGTGTGATATGGTCATACACTCATACGATCGTATTGACAAACAGGCACAAACTATTTTATGTGGGTCATATGAGATGAGTTGAAGTGGTCAAATTATATAACACATGTGACGTTATACATTGGCATGAAAGTGACTAACGATACCACTGACAAATTTTATACAACAAGCATGACTAATTTTGGCATGTTACATTGTTACTTATTTTCCATAACATTAAAAACCTTGAGGAGGTTTGGGATATGAGACTTTTTCACTTGTTTATTTAGATACAAATTTGATCGTTTGAAAAAATTAAAAACCATGTACGTCGAAGTTTAATTTATTATGGCATTGATTAGTTGTAACTTGTACGTAAAATACGGGGCACTCATTATTGTCATTTGACCAAGCATGTGTTTGTGTGCAGAGCCAGACATTACGGAAAACCATTTTTTTTGAACGGATTGATACGACGACATTCAAGACGAGATTTCAACCGTTTCCTCAGACTTGACACTCTGAGACATATGCCCGAGCCCACCCCAGGAGGAACCTCACAATTGAGTAAACCTTCTAACCTTACCTCTGTAAATATGTTTCAGTCCAGATTCGAAACCAAGATGTTTTATATAATAGTTAAGTACTGGGAACAACTTAGCCACAAATCATATGCTTCATCTTCCATTTCACATGATACATTTTTATTTTATTCTAATATACTAAAAATGTCAAATTTGTATATATTAGATAAATGATGTCACTTGAATTCCACCACTGATTACCCAATCAATGCACCCATGATGAACCCTCCTTTTTTTATTTATTTAATTATTAGTTAATGTGAATCCAATTAAGAATTCGACAGAGCTATTTTTTTGCTTATTACTTCTTCTATCAGCAAATATTATCTAGCGACACAAGATAAAAATAGTTGTAGTCACTCGTATTAAATTAAAATAGTCATAATAAATTTACATAAATTAAACAAGCTAAAATTAACTGGACAAGAGTTCAAATTTGTATGTTTTAAACATATACAAGTGGCTACGATCGATACAATAGTAATGTAATACAAATAACATGTAACATCAAGATATGACTTATATAATAAATCTAGGGTTTTTTGAGATTTTAGGTTTTAATCTTTATTTTGGAGGGTTATACTAGAGTCATTAGTTTCTTCATTCATAGGTGATATATATGTGATATGACTGATGTACGAGCTTTCCTTAAACGACATGTTAGTCATTCGAATATTGTCGTTGAAAAAATATTATACTTCTAATAAACAAATAAATAAAATGGTACTTGTCAAATTCTTAAAACACTTTTGACACGTGTCATATTTTTATAATATTATCTAATTCTCTCTCCTATAATTAAATAATTATATAATCTCTTTCATACAAACTAATTAAATAAATTAAATGGTAATGACTAATGATTTTAGTTGTACATTTTTATATTAAAAATTAGATATTTTTATTAAAAATAGTTTTCGAATATAAAAATTATATTAAAAGATTTCTAAAAAAACCAAAAAACAGAATTTTAAACAAGATTTGATGTTTTTTCAAATTCTTATATAGTTCTGATAAACAAGTAAATAAAATGGTACATGTCAAATTCTTAAACCACTTTTGACGTTTGTCATATTTTTATAATATAATCTAATTCTCTCTCCTATAATTAAATAATTATATAATCTCTTTCATACAAAATAATTAAATTAAATTAAATGGTAATAACTAATGATTTTAGTTGTACATTTTTATATTAAAAACTAGATATTTTTATTAAAAATAGTTTTCAAATAAAAAATTATATTAAAAAATTTCTAAAAAAACAAAAAACAGAAGTTTAAACAAGATTTGATGTTTTTTCAAAAACAATTTTTAAAATGAAATATAAAAAATAAAGTTATTAAAAATAAAAGTTAAAAAATAATATTGTTGTATTGTTAAATAATATATTACGTAATTTCAATAATATTTATCTTAAAATCGTTTAAAAAGTCTTAATCTTTATTAGTTAATATATAACGTTTTCTTTAGACAATCCATATAATACACGAGATATAATATATTAAAAAATAAATAAACAAGTAAATGGATGGTTGAGTTTTGTTAGAAGTCAAAAACAGGAAAATAATCAATGATTTTAACCTTATTATGGTTATTTTAGTTTGTTTAAGTATATGGTTTGTCATATTGGTTAAATCCCAATATAAAGTTCGTTTAGTCGAATTTCATTATAAGCTTAGGTATATGTATGATTTGGTACAACCTTCACAACAAAATTTTCATATCCTTTCTCGACAATTTCTTTGTTTTATCTGATTGAGAACTTAATGAGTACTAATGATCTAGATGATAGTGTCTGAAACTGGTCGAAGAAAATCCAAGTAATCATAAAATTCAAAATAGACATAGAACATGAAGCTTCAATAAGTTACCGGAGTAAGGTAATCACTTAGTTGATAATCTATTAAATAATTACTCTTCAATCCATAGGTTAAATTTTTAATCTAAGTCTTGGTATTGCTTAGAATATGAAGAAAGTGGTTACTTAATTAATGGTGAACGCAAGCAAGTTGCAGCAAATAAGCATAATAATAATAATATACAGGAATGCAAGCATTTATTTAGTAATGAATGGGATTTAAGTTTTAAGATATGCATGTGGCCTTAAGATGCGGTAATTAATTAACTTTAATTCACCTTGATTAATCTATTCCGTTTTTAAAGTACCACACAAGTGTCGGTGGGTGATATGAGTTAAATCTGGAGATTGTTCAAAAAAATTTGAATCAGAAATATTAGAACCTCCGAAAGTTCGGGTGTCCGGAAATTCGGTTCGGATTTAGATATTTGTTTTGAAAATTTTTTATAGTTATCTAAAATAGTTATTTTTTTCAGATAATTGTCGGATATCATAAGTATGTGTATTTCTTCAACAATACCATTGTGACTGTTACAGATGTAAGGGGTCGGGTGGTTTATTGGGCCTCCGCCGGTACTTGTGGATTCCGGGGTACAAGAAGAGGGACACCATTTGCTGCTCAAACTGCAGCGGGAAATGCTATATTTTCTTATTTTTTTTTGAGTTTGGATACGGATTCGGATGTTGAGAATCATTATCTAAAATTTTCGGATATTCGAACCACCAGAAATCCGAAAATGACCTGTTGTAAATGTGGCCGTCAGATAAAAAATGGGTCGTGCTTAGGCGTAAAATTTAGCATCAAGAAACATAAACACATGACTAACAAATACAACAAGAAAAAAATAATTATTATTTATTTCAATAATATAATTGTTTATTTGTAACCATTTAATAATAGTAAAAAATTTAAAATGACCTAAAACGCATCGGTCACAATGCCACACTATTAAAAAAAACTTGAGCCATACCGCTTTGCTGATATAAGTATTATGTCACGAAAATAGTAACATTATCACGAATTTTAAAACGTAGACCTAATAACCGACTGCAATGGCTGTTAATCCGCCCTAAAAGGATAAACCGAACCATTGCAAATGCATGCGACACTTTCAAAGAATATGAATGCAAGCATAAGCGTGCGATGCTAAATATCACAGAATGAAAATAAAAAAAATTTGCATTCGCAAATTATAACGTAAAGAAATAGGAACCTAGGGCTGTGACTTATTTTATTTTATTCATTTACTTGTTTATTTGAAAATAATCTAAACAAATTATCAAATCTATTAATTAATAGTTATATTTATAGAATTACTGATATGGTCATTGTGGTTTGCTAGTATTTCACTCTTAGTCCCAAAATTTCATAAATAACATATATGGTCCCAAACTTTAAATATTTATAACACATATAGTCCTTAAGTTATCAAATTACTCTCATATAATTGACCAAATTACCCTCAAATAAGGAATATATGTGTTACAAATGTTTAAACTTTAGACCATATAAGCAATTTATGAAACTTAGGGACCAAAAGTGAAATACTAACAAAACATAAGAACCATCTAGTAATTTACTCTTATAATTAAAATAGCAAAAGGAAACCAAAAAAAAAAAAAAACTTATTTTGGAAGGGTCTCGAAACGACTACCATGGACTACAAAGTCTTAAGCTTTTGCCGCCAAGCGATGCATACTTATGTTTCTTTGAAAACTAAATTTACTTATCTATTAATAATTTAAAAAATAAAAACAAAAACTTGCAATAGCAAGGGATTGAAATGCCGACCTGAGCTCACAAACACCTAAGCTCTAACAGGAAACCAAGATGACATATTTGTATACTTTTGAAAGAGTTAGATACTTATTTAATAATAATTAATTATTGGGCCTATCTAGTAGTGGTGCAGAAAATAACCGGTTACCCGACCTGAACCGGTTTTTCGACCAGTTCCAAACCTGTTTTTGGACCGGTTTTTCCTACCGGTTTAGGGTACATCGAATAACCGCCGGTTTTAAACCGGTTGGGACTTTTTTTTTTGGGGAAAACCGGTTAAAGTAAAACCGGTTTTTTTGCCCGGTTAGGAATTCAAAAAAGGAGCCGTTTTCTAGCCGTTGGAGAAGAATATAACCGTTGCAACCGGTTTAACCGGTTAACCGATCGAGGCAAAAAAAAACTAGCCGTTTGTTACCGTTTCTAGCCGTTTTAAACAATTTTTTAGACCATTTTGCCCCTAAACGTTAGTATAAATAGATGGGGATTGTTTTGGTTTGATCACACAACATCTTACAACTTATCTTCTTCTTAAACGCTCGAAAACGATCAAAAACGCTCACAAAACGATCCCCTACTTCTTTCGATTCAATCTCTTCTTCTATTACGTTCGTAAATCTTGATTCAATCTCTATTTCATCCATGGCAAGCTCATGAAGTGTTCATAGTTTCGTTGGTGTTGGTCATGCATCCACTTCAAACGAACCAACCGTTGTTAGAATAAAAACTACAACGAGGAACAAAGAGCTATTTCAACATTTCGACTTATGCGAAATGTCGAACGGTGTCGATAAGGCACGGCGCAAAGGTTGCGGTACTTTTCTTAAACCGGAATCTAATTCTACTTTAAGAAGCCATTTGACTAAGCATTGTGTTGTCAAAAATAATCCCGCAAACGATCAAGCACAAATGTCTCAAGAGTGCGGGGTTTGGAATTTCGATCCCGACATGGTTCGTGAAATGATGGGGAACTTAGTGATTCAAGAAAGTTTGACATTCAATCATTTTGACAACCCACGCTTGACGAAGATGATTCAAAAGGCGCTACAACCACGATATCATCAAGTAAGTCGAACTACTATTAGACGTGATTGTTTGAAATGTTGGCGTCAAGCCAAACAAGAATTAATTTTAGGTTTTCAAAATTTAAAAACCGGTGTTAACCTAACAACGGATGTTTGGTCGGCACCTTACGGTTTGCCCGAATCGTACTTTTGCGTTACCGCGCATTTGATTGATCCCGATTCATGGCAAATGATGAAACGTACGATTGCGTTCGAAATGTTTCCGTATCCTCACACGGGGGATAATTTGTTTTACATGTTAGATGGAATAATACAAACATTCCATTTACAAGATAAAGTACTTTCAATAAGTTTTGATAACGCTTCAAATAATACGAATGCGGTTCAAAAATTAAAACTTAAATATAAACCGATATGTAACGGTGCTTTTTTCATACAAGATGCGTTGCTCACATTATTAACTTGGTTGTGAGTGATGCTCTTGCGGTTCCTCAAATGAATATGTTAAAAGAAAAATTTAAGCAAATCTTAAAGGATGTTTTTATGAAAAGCCGTAAAAGATATATGGAATATCAAAAATGTAACATCACTGTACTTTCAGTTGTCCGTACGTCCGTACATCCGTACGATTGTACTGTTACGACTGGATATTTATAATTATTAGTGATTATGAGATTATTGATTAACATTACTGATATTATCACTGTTGCTGGTATACATGATTATAATTTATTATACGCGTAAACCACGGGAAGTTTAGTTGTAATTCAACTACACAGACCCGTAGTGTTTATCGCAGTTACTTATTACTAATGATGATGGATTATTAGTTTGAGAATAGATTTGGGATGGAACTGGGAGTTTGTTAGAGTCTGGTTACTAAACATAGTCAAGGACCCATGGACATGGTTTATCGAAATAGCGGTGGGACGGTGGCTAGGGCAGTTGCGACTGACCCTTACATATGCCCTATATATATGTATATTTCGGTCTATCATGGATGTGTCAGTGACTAGGGTTTAGTGGGTTTTGGTTTGGGAATGATAATATTAAAGTTAATAAATAATGGGAATTAATTACGCGAAGTGAGGTTACGATCATTACTTAAACGCGAATGTCGAATCAGAAATATTAACTTAATAATGTATTCGCGTGGGTGACGATTCACACGAATATAATTATTAGGAATAATATTCTGAAACAATATTCCATAAACAGCAAATCGAATCGAAATACGATACGAGCGTTGAATTCGCAAAGGTGACGATCTTTACGAATACATACGTGAGTAACGCGTTTCGACGAGATAATTAAATAATATTTAACGATATTAAATTAATAAATGGTAACTTAAAACATTTATTAGGAATCACAACTTAAAATGTATTAGAATAAATTTATTTATTAAAGAATTAACTTAACAATTTTGAAGCAAAACTGTTTTACGAAATAAAACATTTAAAGCATTTTATGTAATGAAACTCAATTATTTAAACATGTTATGTTTAAATATATTTTACGAGTAAAACCGAACATATTATAATTTTTACGCGTAATAAACGAGACCGAGCACGCGGGGATAGATCGGGGTATAAAAACCCACTTCCTTCTCTTCTTCTTCATTTGAAAGAACTCTTTCTCTCTCTAAAATCATAAATTCGTCACTTTCTCTCTCTAGAACTTCTCTCTACGATTTCTCTTTCGTTACTCAACGAAATCACGAGATCTTGGTGCCAAAACGACCGCGTGATCGAGAGGAACAAGAAGATACGAAGAAATCTAGCATTGGAACGTTACCTGAAGGTAGATCTAAGCTTTTACTTTTTGGTTTTCTTCTTTAAACAATCGGTTATAATATTGAGATTGCAAATATATTTTATCACTTTAAAACCTTAAAACGAGTCGATAGAAAGGAGTAGGATCGGTGGGTTTGGACCTGCAACAGGTTTTGATGCAAGGATGATGAAGATGAACAGTGCTGGTTCGTGAGAAAGCAGATCAGCCGAACCTCAAGGCGACCGAACCTCAGGGCGGCCGAACCTCAGGGTCGCCGAACCTAAAGATCGCCGAACCTAAGGTTCGCCAAAACCTAAGGTTCGCCGAACCTGAAGATCGCCGAACCTCAGGTTCGCCAAAACCTCAGGTTCGCCGAACCTGAAGATCGCCGAACCTCAGGTTCGCCAAATCTAAGGTTCGCTGAACCGCAGGTTCGCCAAACCTAAAGATTGCCGAACCGCAGGTTCGCCAAACCTAAAGATCGCAGAATCGCAGGTTCGCCAAAACTAAAGATCGCAGAACCGCAGGTTCGCCAAACCTAAAGATCGCCGAACCTAAATGTCGCCAATCATCAATTATTTATTTAAAACTAACACGTTTTAAAAATTTATATTTTACTGATGATACCTTATATAAACTCGAGTGTTTCACTAAAACTTAGATAACTAACCTAAGTTAGTGACATACTTATAGATTAAAGTTGAAACACATATGAATACTTAATAATGGTCAAACATATGTACTTATGAACACAAAACACGCGATAAATACAGGTTATTGGGTTGTTTTGGAATTTCATACGTGAGCGCGCATTATACGAGAACACTGAATACTAAGGACTTCAAGTGAGTTCTCATAACCTCCCTTTCTTTAAACTGTTTTAGTTTTAAAACTCGGAGGTGAAGCATGTATACCAAATTCAAATATTATTTTGATAACTCAAGGTTAATACATGTTTATCAATATGATATTCACAATATAAAATTATCATTTATTATGGATTGTCTCTTATTATTTTATATCCATGTAAACATTGTTATTGACTCCGATTAATAACAAAGATTACAAGTAATGTCACAAACCCCGAGAGTCATCGCTCTTAACTTCGGTTAATTGCTTTGACATCGTGTATTGTCACGTGGATGATTTCCACATCTGTGAATTATTGCCTTTGATTTCGGTCAAATGCTTTGAATTCATGTATTGTCACGTGGTTAGCGACCACTCCATGAATCATGTATTTAACTTATGTTAATTACATAATGATCATGTATAGTCACGAACATTATTTGAGAATATGATTGATGAGATTGGTTGATTAGTTTGTGGATTGATTATCTATATTTGATTATGATTAATTGTGATTGGCTATGACTGATTTGCTTATGTGGTTATGTGATTGTGTATGTGTTTGATTGTTGAATTGATGGATGTGTGTTGGATTATCTCATACAGGTATTCATATGGATTTTCTCAAGAAGATCATAAGTTTTATACTCGTTTTAAACAAAGCATTTTATAAAACCATTTTAAGCATAAACTTTCAAACTCATTTTGCTAAAACATTTTTAAATATAAAAACTTATGATTACTCACCAACTACTTTTGTAGTTGACACTTGATTTTCTTACATGTTTCAGGTGATGGAGACAAGTAGGATGAAGAGAGGATCTCTTCTATTTTGGACATCATCATATAGGCTCTTGGACTTAGTTAATTAACTAAATTTCTGGCGATTAGAGTTTAGTTAGTTTAACTAATTCTTTTGTGTAATTGATGTAATTGATTCATGACGAACATGATTTTTGTGTAATTATGCTGTTTGCTTAAATGATATATGATGATTAAATTAGATGCCCACGAGCTGTTGAACAATCTACACATCCCTCGTGGCATCCCGACGTTTCCGCCATCGGTCGGGGTGTTACAAAAAATTATGTGAGGATACGAACTCCATCTTTTTAGGTCCGTCTTGGGACGTACCAACAAGATGGAATTCGACTTGGCGTATGTTTAACAACGCCTTACGACAAAGGGAAACCTTGGAAGTATTTCATAATAATTTAGTGCAAGAACGTAAGGCTAAAAAATTTAATAGCCTATGTTGGGACGTCATAGGAGAATTTACTTGTTTATTTGGAGTTTTTAAAAATGCAACAACTTTATCGGGAGTTTATTATCCCACGTCTTGTTTGGTTCTTCAAAAATTATTTATAATGACAAGAAAAATTAACGATTTTCCATCGACGTGTGAAAATAATGAGATATATACGGGAATGTTACTTCCAATGAAAATAAAACTATTGAAATACTTTCAAGAAATGATGGCCGTATTTACTTGTGCGACGGCATTAAACCCATGTTTCAATGGTGCCGGCGTTGAAACATTAATTGATGAAATTGTTGGTGCTTTGGGTTTGGATGACCCAAACTTTGCAACAAACACTAAAAATAACTTTAACATATATTTTTAAAATATGTTTATCATTATTTACAAAAATATGGTGAAACATCTAACATACAACAAACAATGTATGCGGCTTCTAGTTCGAGTAGAAGCCAAGATGTTAACTTTGATTTATTTAACACCTTAAGACAAAATGTAGCTAAACGAGCCCGAGGTACTAGCGCAAGTAGCGAACTAGGAAGGTACCTAGGGACAGATTGGATTTCCGGTCTTACGCCGGAAGAATTTGAAAACTTTGATATTTTGGCATGGTGGAAACAAAAGGAAACCCAATTTCCGATTCTATCTGCCATGGCCTGTGATTTACTAAGCGTCTAAGCTTCTACGGTAGCTTCGGAGTCTGCTTTTTCTCTTAGTGGCATGGTTTTATCGATACGAAGGACGAGGCTTACTCCTGCATCATTGGAGATGTGCATTTGCTTAAAAGACCATTTGGACGCAATGGAACGTGTACAAGACCACACACTACTTGAAGACGAGCTTGAGATAGAAGAGACAATACACGATGTTGAAGTTGAGGAAGGAATGACTTTCCCACTTTCCGACGAAGAACAAGCAATGGATGAATGGATGCGGATCGGACCAATAGTCCGGAACTACAATCCGAAGCACAAAGCGAAAACTAATTTCTATTTCTCGATTTTGTATTTAATTTTGTAACTTTAAAGCTTGTGTAATTAATTTATTTTAATGAAATATGCTATTTTAAATTCTTACTTAATAAAAGTTCATTTAATTTTATTTAATCAAAACCTTAAACTAATAATTAATAAACCCTAATAAACCTTAAACTAATCAAACTAATATTAAACTAATAACTAATAAACCTTAAAACCTTAAACTCATAATTACTAAACCCTAATAAACCTTAAACTAATCAAACTAATAACTAATAAACCTTAAAACGTTAAACTCATAAGTTTAATATTAGTTTGATTAGTTTAAGGTTTATTAGGGTTTAGTAATTATGAGTCTAAGGTTTTAAGGTTTATTAGTTATTAGTTTAATATTAGTTTGATTAGTTTAAGGTTTATTAGGGTTTAGTAATTATTATTTATTAGTTTTAGATTTGATTTTGTTAAGATTTTTATTATGGTTTTATTAATTTAACTTTAAGTTTGAAAGCGTATAATACAAAAAAACGGTTCAATACGGTTACGGTCGGGTTCAACACTCTAACGGACGGATCAAACGGATTAACGGATTAAAAAAAATAGGTCTAAAAACCGGTTTATGAACCGGTTTGGGCGGTTAACCGGTCCGGTTCCATCGGTTAGCATATGTTGGTTAAAAAAACTGGTTAATAACCGAACCGGTTTTTAGGAAAAACCGGCAAACCCTTTAGACCGGTTAACCGGTTCGGATAATTTAAAAACCGGTTTGGACCGGTTAACCGATTTGTGCACCACTGCTATATAGCATCATAAAAGCCTACTAGAGAGGTTTTTTATTTCATTTACACCATTTGCTTGAAACATATGTAAGACATCTCATCCCTACTTCCCACAAGTAGAGGTGCACAAATCGTTTAACGGGTCGAAAACCGGTTTTGGAATAACCGAACCTGTTAACCGGTCAAAGGCTAGAAACCGGCTTTTTCTAATAACAGGTTCGGTTAATAACCGGTTTTTCAAGCTCAAAAACTGAAACCGTATAATAACCGAAACCGGTTAGCCGAACCGGTTAACCTTCAAATAACTGATTTTTTAGTGAGTTGGACCGGTTAACCGGTTTGGTTACCCGGTTATTAACCGGTTTGGTCTCTTGAAATCTCAAACCGGTCCTAAACCACCGGTTTTTCCAAAAACATATAACCGATTGCAATAACCGGTTTAAAAATCGGTTTCTAACCGGTTACAAACCGGTACTGGTTCGGTTAACCGGTTATTTTGTGCATCTCTACCCACAAGAACCAAGTGCTCTTTTGATCCTTCCTCAACACGCAAGGAAGTAGATTCATATTACTGAGGTATCACAAGAGGTTATTAGTTATGTAAACGAGACATATTAAGCGGGTGCTTGAGTCGGGTTTTCTCCGGGAATTGGTGGTTGGTGGGCTACGGGCTCCGTTCGTCTAGACTAGTGGCCAGCTTGGGCATCCTTTAGCCATTAGGGGCCGCGTACGGAGTACCCGACAGTTGATTAGTTGGCCGTTCAAAAAAAAATGTAAACGAGACAAGCCGATTATGAACTCGTTAAAGTTCGAGCTCGGTTCGTTTAAATAAAATAGGGTTTGAGCTCGAGCTTGGCTCGTTAGAAAATTTTTAGGCTCGAGCTCAGCTCGGCTTGTTTAGATTTTAATTATTTAATTTATTTACTTTAATTACTAATTTATTTTATTTATAATTATATTTTCTAAATTTAACATTATATATTTGATTTAAATATATGTATTATAATTTTATGTATAAAAATAATTAATTTTATAAATAAACACTTAATATAATAAACAAAAGTTATATAAACAAAAAGCTCGTCAAATCTCACGAGCCGACTCGAGCTCGATATGTAAAGCTCAAGCTCAGGCTCGATAACTAAACGAGCCACACTTTGGGGCTCGAGCTCAGGCTTGGGTTTGCTAAGGCTCTGCTCGTTCGAGCTTTTTACCAATCCGATCTTGAGTATCTCACGAGCTGCCTTAATTCGTTTACACCCCTACTAATAACTATGTTGAGTTCTTGTAACTAGTTGTATCACATTCAACCGAAATAATTCAAGATGAAGCAACTTCTTACAGTCATAAAAACATGGGAAAATTGCCATAATGATCATTGTTGACCACATGTTTACCAAAATGATCACACTGATTCCGGCGTCTAAGATGCCCAATTAGACGCTCCTTTAGACGCCCATTTTGTGTACTTTTTTACAACATACGGGCCCACATGTCTAAAGGCGTCTAAGTCTAAAGGGCGTCTAAAGGCGTCTAAGTCGGCGTCTAAGACGATGGTAGAAAAGGAGTCTTAGACACCCCGACAAAGCCGCCGACATGTGAGCCCGTATGTTGTAAAAAAGTACACAAAATGGGCGTCTAAAGGGGCGTCTAAATGGGAGTCTTAGACGCCGGAATCTGTGTGATCATTTTGGTAATTTTTTGGTCAACATTGATCAAATTGGTAATTTTCCCTAAAAACAATATACCGCGTGAAAAACAACTTCATGTTGTCCAGGCATTCCTGCAGCTACTTGCAGCTAAACCATCAGTAGGGTGTTCATTTTCGAACAGTTGTTTTTAATATCCTAATCCGAAATTTCAGACATCTGAAGTTTGGATATCTGAAATTTCGGATTCGAATATCCGAAATCAGGAAAAAAATAAAAAATTTAAAAAAAATATATTTCGGATATCCAAATATCCGAAGAATATTCGGATATCCGAAAAAAGTATCCGAATATCCGAACTATCCGAAAATTTTCAAAATAAGTATCCGAATCCGAAGTTTTGGATATCCGAACTTCCGGATATCCGATTTCTTTGGATACTTCGGATTCTGATATTTCGGATACGGATTTTTTTGAACACTCCTAACCATCAAGTTTCAATAACCAACGTCCTTGTGTTTAAGCTCCATGTGTTCCTAATTTCTTTGCATATTATAAGAGAACGTTCCCCGAAAGGTCACTTTTGGCACCTCCTACGCATCCTACTTTTGACGTCACTTATCCCATAAAACATATATAAACACTCGTATACTTTCATTTTATCAATAAAAATTACTTAAAATACACATATATACCTTCACGATTTGAAGAAAATAATTCTCTTACAAAAAAAAGCATCCTTAGATGATATAAAGTCTGAACTTCTCAGAAACCTTATAATTGGGTTTACTATCATATATATAGGGGAAGGATCAAATAAGAAGAGCTTTTTGTGTAAGAAGAGTGAGAACTAATAAGAATTTGACACGTGTCACATAATTTAGGTATAAAATCTTATTTTTTATACTACATTTTTATTTTTTTTGTACTAGATTTGTTCTATATTTTTTTATACTCGATTTTTGTGGTTTTTTGTATTAGATTTTGTACTATATTTTATTTTTTTGTACTGGATTTTTTTTGTACTAGATTTTTGATTTTTTGTACTGGATTTTTGATTTTTTGTATTGGATTTTGTTTCTTTTTGTACTGTATTTCGTTTTTTGTACTGTATTACTGTTTTATGATGACACGTGTCAAATTTCTATTGCTTCTTACTCTTCTTAGGCAAAAATCCCTTCTTAGTGGATCCAACCCCCATATATATATATAGGGTATGGATAATTTGAAAACCACTTTTTATTGTGAAAACCCAGCAAACTGCTTGTAAAACATACATAACAAAACTAAAAAAGCAAATTTGGAAAACACACGTAAAAACGTAAAAAAATTCCGTCAGATCTGCCGCAGTGTTACGTATGTTTTACAACGTAAAAAAAATTTATAAAATATTTTTTTTAAAAATATTCCTTCGGCGCTTTTTTGATTTTTTTTATAAAAATGTGCCCAATAATGTTACAAACCTGCAAAAAAATTTTCAAAAAAAATACGTTCGTTTTACATGAGTTTTCAAGGTTTTTTCACTAAAATAAGGTTTTCATTTTATTAATCCCCTATATATATATATATATATATATAGATTATAAACTAAAAATGTTTACAAAATTTTATCAAGTGAAATTCAATTAAAATAATTACATTTATGTAAACATTCATACATTGTAAATTGTATCTAAACATTGTTCATCTATCATAATAACTATTGGGTGATGTTAAATATACCAAATGGTCAACTTCTTTGTGTCTTTTCCAAGCATTCAAATAATAGTTAAAAGTTGTATTACAATACCTAAATTTTCTAATATTCAAATTTCATTCCCCATGTAATTAATAATGCAATTAAATTAATATTTGAAAAAATTCTCTATAAATAATCAAAAGAAACTTAACATTTTTACACAAACAACAAAAGCCATATCATCCTAATAATTGTAGATGGATTCTAGCAAAAGCAACTCAATTAGAAGATGTGATTTTTTATGGGAACATCTGAATTTGCCACTAAACAGGTACAAATAACTGATAACACCCTATTTTATTTTATTATAACTATCATGCCTACGTTGTTTCTCTCCTATCCAGTTTCTTATTATTTACTGTTAAATTTTAAGTTTTTAACATTCTAATAAAATAAAAGTTTGTTACTTTTTTTTCACTATTATTAACTAGTTTCATCAAGAAACAGAAGCATGTTATAAATGACGATATGCAGTTAATGTGCATATTTTTTTCATATTAGTACATGTTCATATGTTCTTTTTCAACTTATTTAATATACTTTCATATAAATGACGATATGCAATATATATATTTTTTCAATTATTATTATTATTATTATCATTATTATTATTTTAACTTATTTCATATTCTTTCATATAAATGACGATATGCAGTTTATATATTTTTTTCAATTATAATAATAATAATTATTATTATTATTTAACTTATTTCATATTCTTTTATATAAATGACAATATGCAGTATTGTTTTTTTCTATTATTATTGTTGTTATTATTATTATTATGAGTACATTCGACAACAAATGAGAGAAGAGTTACATAACAGATATGATATCTACAAGCAAATATTTGTCTGTGATGTAGAGTCATTGTATCAATCTTTATGTTTCTTTGGATCGCCTTGTTCAATACAACACTGGATGAAAATGCCCGAGGCAGGTGTTCTAATTGCTAACAAGTTTTGTGCAATCGTCCATTTATTAAGCAAGTCAGGCAGTACGACTATTTTCCCATTTTGGAAAGATCCGAATAAGTTTCAATATCACAAAGCTCTTACAATTTCCCTAGTAAATGATGAGAATCATTATGTCATGGTAGAATTACAAGGAGAATACCCAATGCCTGTTATTACACCATACTGGGATTTTCGCAACATTAGTTCATTTGCAGTTGGATTGGAAACCATATATAGGTCACGTCTAGAACTATTTACCCAACTTTGTCGTCGTGAAAGTGGTTTTGTTGATTTAAGTGATTAATTATTTTATTGTTAGAAAATCTACTATTTTTATTAAAGTCTCGTATTTTTATTTATTCATTCTTGTATTTTTTATTATTCATTGTCTTAAAAATAAAACTAAATAACATAAAAATTAAGTTTATCCATATATAATAATAATAATAATAATTAATGAGGTATAATTAATAAGTAACAGAATAATTAAGTATAATTAATGAGGTATAATTGATGAGGTATAATTAATTAATCATTACATTTAATGAATCATCTTTTTGACTATTTTTGAAACTTTTTTGACCTTTTGGTTTATTTATCCAAAAGTGTTGGTATATTTAACTCACCCCTAACTATTATGCCAACCTTTAAGATATCTAGGTAATCGCTTTGATACGACCGACTCGTCTTTGTTTTTTTTCTTTTTGACCTAGTTAATATAATATATATATATATATAATTATCAATAATGTTGATAGAGTTTCTACTTTTTTTAAAAAAAATACTTGATTTATAACATTTTCATATTTAAAACTTTTATTTTTTTAAACATCATGACCTTATTTTTTTCTAATAATTCTTATTCAAGATATATATATATATATATATATATATATTCGTTTAATTTTAATTTTTTTCATTTACTTTCCTTACATTACTTTCTTTACTTTAACTTACTTATTTCCTTGTCTTATTTTTATCGTTAACCTTTCATTATCTTTACTTTCACTTTTTCATACATTAGGTTTGTAACAAGTAGAAAGCGAGTACTTTAGGCTATTGCATATACCCCTTATCATAAGTATTGTCCATGACAAAACTCCTATCATCTTAGGTATATTAGGGCAATCCATACTTTCAGACTAGTAGGTTTGCAAACCGGATACTTCATATATTTGCATATGATACCTCGAGTCATACTAATACAATTTATTCATCCATATTGGTGGGTTTTCATAGTGTAAACAAGAAAGCAACAAATGCAATCTCCATTCATTCAATACTTGCAAGACCATCTTCACAATAAAAATCCCCTACCAGGGATTATTAACATAGTTTTATGTACAAACCCTACTTTAGAGCCAGGGCGTTTATAACACGACCTAAATAAGCCTCACTCACTGGTATTTGAGCAATTTTTATTTATGAATTTTATGAGTTTGTTCATCATTAATTTGTTTTAATTGTCAAATTGGTTAATCTTAAAATATTATCATTCATATCATGAGTCAATTAACAAGGTTAGAGTGTAAAATTTTTTGAGATTTTATTATATTTGTGTTGATGGTGAGACATTGTTGTCACATCCCAACTGAAAGACGTGATACATTGGGGAATGATTTGTAATTGCTTAAAATCTCATTATACTATTTTAAGTTTGAATATATTAAACAATATATCAAATTCATTCAACATTCAAAACTTCACAAATAATTCAAATACAATGAATTAATAACCAATATACATAATTGTTTCTTAATCATGAAATAGGTCCAAGATTTCCAATTATTTTTCTTCACATCTTCACCTAATCATGTTACACACATAAAATAAAGTTTGATCAATTATTTATATAGTTGGTGAGTGTTGACGTATCCAGATCCGGGTCGGGCTTAAGTCGGGCTAAGTCATTCCTTGTTATCCCGAGCATGGATCCTGACTGCAACCAAATAGAAGATCTACATTAGAGGGCCCGAGGGAAATATCCCCGAGGGCACTCCAACGCTCAAGTAAGTAATCTATATGAGATAACAGGATGTATATCATATAAACATGTAAACAAATATATAAAGATAAGCAATGAGGCTTAAGAGTCTCCTGTAGAAATATATGGGTCATATTCATAGGGATAAAACCATGAGACTTATGAAAGTCTCTTGAGAAGATGTATGTATGACTTGATCAAAGTGAGCAAGGAGGAGCAGGTTAGAGAGAGACCCATCCAGATGCATGAAGTGAGGATAGTATGTTACATGTGGGTTTGTACTTGCCCCCCACCAGGATCTGTGAGGGAGAGAGATATTGTATCTACTGTCTAGATAGGTAGAGAAAGAAAGACAGAGAGAGTGTATGCTAAGTGTGGGTTTTCCACCTGCAAATGAGGTGGTCTCCATCTGAAGTATTCTCCTCTATTTAAAGAGGGGAAATAGACTTTACCTCACCTGGCTTTTCGGTCTTTTCTTATTTATTCAACCGTCTCTTTTGCTTTACGATATTAGCCGTTGTTAGTTTATGTCGGCCAAGCTTATCCGTGATGTTGGTATCCTGGATAAGGCTTATCCAGACTGTGATTTATCAATGGTAAGCGTCAGCCGTGGTATGCGTGTAGTTCGGCTAAAGGGATGCACCTACTCCCGTCATCAGCCCCTAGTCTAGTGTGATGTAGTTTTAATTACATTATACTAGACTCAGCTCATACTTTTTATTTCTTTAGTGTTTTTGTCATTTGCTTTGCGGAATCTCAACTTTGAAAATATTAACTTCAACCTTGCAAGATTTGGTTTGCCAAATCTAAACTTTCTAAGTTTTAACATGAGAGTTTACCATAATTGACTCAAGGATGATTGATTCTATCTTCTTTTATTTTGTTATAGTGTGGTAACTTGATCCTTGGCTATAAGGATACACATGGCTTTGAGCACTATTCTTGTTGTGCTTAAACAAGCTTCAAGGTAAGGTCAGGTTGCCTGAGTGAGATTACGCAATGCAACTTGTTGAGCCAATGCTTTCTGGGCAAAACCAGACATGGATGATTGATGAGACACTGCTCCCTAAGTAAGACCAAGCAAGGTCGCTTAGCTAGACAAAAAGTTTTTTTGTTGGAACTATGTAAAACAACCTGAGTAAGAACGTGCAAGGCAGCTTGGTTGGGGCAAGGCTTCCTTGTAAGGGAAAGCAAGGTGGCCTGATTGAGAAGATGTTTTATGAAAGTTACTGAAGTGAGTTTAGACAAGGTTTCCTAATGCATATGTGTGGCTTCCAACTCCACATACAAATGTTAGATATAGTACAAAGTTGTGTTGAGATGGCTTCCGAAGTATCATTCATAGAAGATAAAACAAAATATAAAGATTAGTTTTACTTGTCACCAATCACCTGGGGAGGTACCGTGTGAGAATTGAATTGCATATTTGCATATTTGTCTCTTCCATCATGCATATGCATTGTAATCTTCAGATTATGCGCATGCTTATTGTAAGACATTGAGCTTGGAGATGAAATATTGCCTTATAAGACTAGGAAGTCAATCAAAGCCTTGTACAGTTGAATTAAGCAAGAAAAACTTTTCTGACTGGTTTAAATGCAAGCCTTGTTATAGGCAAAGTTTTTGTCCGTTCAGCAAAAATGAAGTTAAGCTAGACCTCATGATACATCATTAGGTGGAGCTTTTGTCTTTTCACAGGATGTCTCTTAGTTTAGAATTGGTTTTTCCTAGCAAGGCTTCGTTAAATCAAATATGATCATAATTTGGTGGCCAAGAAAAATTTTTCCATGACGCTATTGGTCATGACACGTAGGGCTGTTCAAATTCGCTCGCCGCTCGTTACTCGTTCGTCGCTCGCTCGGAAATAGCTCGTTTTATTTCGCTCGGTTTTAAACGAGCCGAGCACGAGTCAAGGTAAGCTCGCCTGTTGCTCGCTCGGATAGCTGCTCGATTGGCTCGCTCAGTTGGCTCGTTTGCTAAAGTATAACTAAATTTTATATATATATATATATATAGGGGATGGTTCCATTGTTAACCCTCCCTTATATCATTAACCCGTGTTAACCCCGGCATTTTTTGCCCGAATCTTTGTTTTTTTTCATCGTTTTTGTTATACATAAATAGGGGGGTTTCTTTTTTGTGTTTTTGCTAATTCATCACCGTTTAGAAATTATTTACAAGTGTAAGTAAGTGTAAGTTACTTACACTACACTTAATGTAAGTAACTTACATTTACTTACACTTGTAAATAATTTCTAAACGGTGATGAATTAGCAAAAACACAAAAAAGAAACCCCCTATTTATGTATAACAAAAACCATGAAAAAAAAAACAAAGATTCGGGCAAAAAATGCCAGGTTAACACGGGTTAACGATATAAGGGAGGATTAACATTTGAACCTCTCCCTATATATATATATATATATATATATATATATATATATATATATATATATATATATAGGAGACGGATCCAATACAAAGGGGGTTTAACGTGAGAAGGATAGGAAGTATTTTCAGCCCTTGATCAAATTAATCAACGATTAGGATCTAATGGTCCCCACTTTTCCTTTAAAACTTGTGTGAATTAAAGCTTGAAGGGCAAAAAAGTAATAGCCGACATTTGTTGACTTTTTTTGTGGGTAAATCAAGTTCCACCATTTTTTTATAAATCGAATAAGTTTTAAATGGTTAATCGTTTTTTTAAAAAAATTACACCATAAAATAGAGAATTTTATTATCTTTAATTTGAGTATAATATTGCTACGGTTTTCTTTCGTTTTTTTTACATGGTCCGTGATTATTGGTACGTGATTATCAGTTGGTCCGTGATTTTTACATTAGTTACGTGATAATTGGTCCGTGATTATTCAGTTTGCTCTTAAGTATTTTGATTTTTATACGTGGTCCGTGATTTGTTACATATGGTCCGTGATTAGTAGTCCGTGATTATTCAGCCGGTCCTTGATTATGTCTGTTAAACAATGGTCCGTGATTTTATATAGCGCGGTCCGTGATTTTACACGGACCATTATACCCCTTACCCAGATTACATGTGGCGTATTATGGTGGCTTCTTACGCTTCTCACGTTAATTTTCTTTGTACAATAACCGGCCCCTATATATATATATAGGGCATGGAATTTTTTATAACCCTTAAATATTGTTACAACTACATAACCATCATCCAATGGTTACTTTAAAAAGAAAAGTGTATAGGATCGTGACACGTGTCAGATTCCTTTTTTTCATTTTTTTTAATATAAAGGGCATTTAGGACATTTGTTATTAAGTAAAGTTTACCCCATTTTTTTTAAACATTCATAACTTTTTTATACTATATTATTTTTTTAAAAAAATTGCACCATTATACTCGTCTCATTTTTCTCTTTAATTTCGTTATAGTCTCAACTAGTTTATTTTTTATTTTTTTGATGTCATGTATTTACATCATTGTAACGAGCTTAAAGATATCAAATTAATTAGAATTTTTTTCTAACAATGGTAAATTACAGTAATGTAACAAAAAATGAAGTAATGTAACACAAAATGAAGTAATTTACAATAACATAATTAACGGTGACGTAACACATTATTTACAGTGATGTAAGTTTCTCTTTATTGCCCATTATAATGTTGACTACCTTTTTTATTTTTTATTTCTCATTGTCCATTATTTACATTGATGTAACGAGCATAAATATATCACATTATTTTGAATTTTTCTAACAATGATAAATTACAGTGATATAATATAACACATTATTTTATTTTTTTACTCTAACAATGATAATTACAATGATAAATTACAGTGATGTAATAGAACACATTATTTTGATTTTTTTATCTAACAATGATAATTATAGTGATGTAATTTATCATTGTTCGAAAAAAATTTAAACTAATTTGTTGTATTTAGGCTCGTTACAAATTAGGATGAACAAAAAGCCAAAAAAAACCGAACCGAAACCGAATTTACCGAAAAACCGAACCGGAACCAAATTAACCGAAAAAACCGAACCGGAACCAAATTAACCGAAAAAACCGAACCGTAACCGAATTAACCGAAAAAAACCGTAACCGAATTAACCGAAAAAAAACCGAAACAGAATTTTGCATCAATGTAAATTACATCACGGTAAATTTCGTCAATGTAAAATTACATCACTGTAATTTATCATTGTTAGAAAAAATTTCAAATAAATTTGTTATATTTTAAGCTCGTTACAATGATGTAAATATATGGCATCTAAAAAAGGTAAAAAAAATTAGTCGAGACTATAACGGAATTAAAGAGAAAAATGAGACGAATATAATTGTGCAATTTTTTTAAAAAAATAATATATTATAAAAAAGTTATTAATGTTTAAAAAAGAGTGGGGGGAAACTTATAAAATTAAAATGACTATAATGCCCTTTTTAATATTTTAATGAAAACCTTATGTGTAAGTTTTTTATTGGTTGAAATGGGTTATGTAGTTGTAGCAAAAAAAGAGGGTTATTTTTTATACCCTTCCCTATATATATATATATATATATATATATATATAGGGCCAGTTATTGTACAAAGGAAATTAACGTGAGAAGGGTAGGAAGCCACCAGAATACGTCACGTGTAATCTGGGTAAGGGGTATAATGGTCCGTGTAAAATCACGGACCGCGTTATATAAAATCACGGACCATCGTTTAACACGCGTAATCAAGGGCCAACTGAATAATCACGGACTACTAATCACGCACCATATGTAACAAATCACGGACCATGTACAAAAATCAAAATAATTAAGGGCAAACTGAATAATCACAGACTAATTATCATGTAACTAATGTAAAATCACGGACCAACTGATAATCACGGATCAATAATAACGGACCACGTAAAAAACGAAAGAAAACCATAGCAATAGTATACTCAAATTAAAGATAATAAAATTCTCTATTTTATGGTGTAATTTTTTTTAAAAAACGATTAACCATTTAAAATTTATTCGATTTATAAAAAAAATGGTGGAACTTGATTTACCAACAAAAAGGTCAACATATGTAGGCTATTACTTTTCTGCCCTTCAAGCTTTAATTCACGCAAGTTTTAAATGAAAAATGGGGACCACTAGATCTTAACCGTTGATTAATTTGATCAAGGGCTAGAAATATTTCCTATCATTCTCACGTTAAACCCCCTTTGTATTGGATCCATCTCCTATATATATATATCATATTTTATTAATGTATAACTAATATAATTTTTTATATTTAAACTACTTTCAAAAGACCCAATATCCAAATAGGCAAACACCCAATACTCAAAAATTTAAATATAATTCCCAGATCCATTTGTTTCACTTTTCACGTTAAAATTTAATTCCTGAATGCCCAATACTCATTCCCAACCGTGATCTTTTTTACTTAGACTAGTATGGATGTTTGGATGTGTTTTTAGAGCTTTACACTACTTGGATTATGTTTGAAAAAAATTTGTCATTGCTTGAGATTATTGCTACTTAACATGGCTTCCTTTAATCTTAAATTTGATTGTTTGTTGTTTGGGATCATTAGCTGTTAATGTGAGTATTGATATGTAACTATAATAACCAACTAGATGGCAGTTGGTAGCTATTCGTGTCATTAAATTTTATTAAACCGAGCAAAACCGAACCAAGCCGAGCTGCTCGGTTTTAAAACGAGCCGAGCAATGAGCACAACATTTGGCTCGATTCTGAAAATCCGAACCAAGCCGAGCCGCTTGGTTTGAAAAGGAGCCGAGCATGAGCATACCCTCGCTCGGTTCGGCTCGTGAACAGCCCTAGTGACACGTATGGCCATGAAAATTTTAGTCGTGACACGTTTGGCCGAGACAATTTTGTCTGTGGCAGGTTTTGATCGTGACACTTTTGGCCCTGACATGTTTGTCCGTGACATTTTTTGTCGTGACAACTTTGGCCGTGACAAGTTTTGACTGTAATAATTTTGGCCTTGACATCTTCGGTATTGACCAGTTTGGCCAACTCGTAGTATATGTGTTTTATCAACTGGTCTTCACCATGTCGGTAGTGACCAAGGATATGAAAAATGATTAAAGCAATGACACAAGGTTAGTTTTACTGGATGCCATTGTTTGACCTTATGATCATATCTTGTCTCGAAAATCCCATAACAAGGAGTAGATATTTAAAGCTATGGAAATAAAGTAGTTTGACAAAATTTCCCCTAGCATAAGGCTTTCCTGACATTGAAAGCAATATTTAACTGATGTAATTCTTGCTATATGCGCCCAAGTAAGAGGGCAAGTTTTCCTTAGCGCCTCGTCGAATGGAAAAAATGCAATTTATTTAACCAGATATTTCGGTATGTTGGAATACTTAAGAACTGCCTTTGATAAGATGCACTCTTAGCTAGATATTGCTTCCAAGCATTTGATCATGCTATAGTTTGTCTAATTTTGACAATTTTGTTTTTGCGCGCGCTATTTTACGTGAGTAGGTCAAGGTCGGATCCCACGGAGCAGTATTGTATCAGGTGCTCAACTCTTAGATGGGTAGGTCAAAGTCGGACCCCATGGAGCATTATTGTATCAGGTGCTCAACCTATACATGGGTAGGTCAAGGCCGAACCCCATGGAGCATTATTAAGAAGTGCTCACCCTTTACATGAGAAGGACAAAGCCGACACTCATTAAGCATTGATGCGTTATATTGTCATGGTGATGGTATTTTCACATCGTGATATATTTTTCAATGTAATTAGTTTGACTTTGGTGGTACTATGCTATGATAGCCCCTATTTTAGTACCGATAAGATAACGTTAGTAGTGTTGAACTTATCATGAGTTTTTTCTAATGAACTTTTCTAGGTAAGGGAGGTAGAACTCAAAGTTCCTCTACACAATACTCATAAGTAGGATCATTGGTCCTTGTATAAATATCAACCTTGGTTGAAATGTTGTAGCAAGGCAATTATGAAGATTATGGAGAATTGCCTGCTTATAAGAAACAATTTCAAGGTAGATTTAAGTTATGTATGTCTTATTCTCATCCATGCAAGATGGGAATGTCAAAATTTTATGAGTTAAGACATCATTGCCTTGTTCTAGGCAAAGTGACTCAAGCTTTCTTTAAATAATGTAGCAGGAGCTCTTTCAAATCTAGGTAGGATTCTTTGATGCAAGGTAAGTGTCATTGGTGTTTTGCAGTCGGACTGCATCATGTTATTTAGAAGGCAAGGTGAAAGTGCCTTGGTTTTGTCAAAGTAAGTTGCCTTTTGTCAGTCAAGACAACCGTGGGACTTTTTAAGAGTAAGGAGATTTGAGGTAGTTTCAAATTAGATCATTGAGGTGTTGTTTTGTTATTTGACCTTTTTGTTCAATAAGAGTATATCTCCAAGTGCCTTTGCATGGTCGTATTCTGGATGGGCTTCATTTTAGCTAGGTCTCCTTGTTGTGCTTTAGCCAAGATAAAAATTATTTTGTTCCCAGTCGTAATTATTCTTAGCCGAGCTGACTGGTATGCTTATTCGAGATATGGGTATTAACCCCCACGACATGAGTAAATTTAGCCAGGCTGATTTGGTACGTTTAGCCAAGGCTAAGATGTGACTTAGCCAACATGTGTCTTTGTTATTCTTAGTTTGGAAGGACTTTTGCCTTCCTTTATTAGCAATTCTGCCGTGGTAAGCGTAGCAAGGATGGTGAAGTTTTAGGTTATGTTTATGTGATATGTTTGTGAGAGAGCCATGGCTAAACAGACAACTTGTTATTAGCAAGACTAGGTGACCTGAATGTTGATGTAGTGTCTTGTCACGTATGATGACTCGACTTCTTTCATGGAAAGATGATTTTGCCTTCCATTAGGAAAGAGAACTTGAGTTCCTACTAAACAGGAACAATTTGAGCTTATCCATATCAAGGATAAAAGGTATTTTGTGTTCTTTGGCGAGTAAGTTTACTTTAACTCTTTGAAGGAAATATAGCATTGCCTACTGCCAAGTAGAGTGATTTCAGCCAAGGCAATGTAGCATTGTGTTGTTCAATCAAAGTGGCTTTGCTTTTGTGAAGCAATATAAATTTAGCTCCTTTAGAACAAGGAGTTTGTGTCTATCATCAGGCGAGGCGATTATGTCGCTTTATAGGCATGGTGATGTTGCCATCTGGTAAGGTGAATTTGATGTCATGCTAAGGAACGTGGCTTGATACATTTCAAAGTAAGGAGATATTGTCTTCTCAAGTAATATAACTATAGCATTTTTCATGAAGGATGGCCTGGATAAGCCTCTTGAGCTCTTGTTAAACATGGTTACTTGTGCTTCAGCCAAGGCCTAGTCAGGTACTTGCTGAGTTAAGTAGTGGCAAAGGTTCTTGATAATGATATCCTTGCTGAATGAAAACTCCTCACATAAGCTAGGATGTGATAGAGGTTCTGGAATGTGTTATCCTTACTGAATGAGAAAAAAAACTCTCGTCACCATATTAGAAAAAGTGTGTGTACTCTAATGTCCTTGAAGAATAGTTGAGTTTGAAAATGACAAACCATATCAGTGACGACATCTTTGTTATAGGTTGTCAGAAAAAGATATTGTATATCTTTATCTTCAATGAAAAATAAAAGTTGACAAGTCACAATCATTAGAATATATATGCTATAATATGTCAGAAAAAGGTAGTTTATATCCATTTCCTATGTTAGTGAAATGACAAGCTAATGTCACAAAAGGTAAGGTAGCTGAATACGTGCACCTTTGCCCTCGTAAGCCAAGCCTTGGTAAAGACTAATGGCACATTTGCTAAGTAGATATGATTCAAATGTAAGGTCATAATAAATATACTCTTGTTACACATTTGCAGAAAATTAAAAGCATGTTAATGTCCATGTTGAAGTGAAAAGTCATAACATTGGGAACATATGATGCACATTGTTAGTAAAGGTAAAAAGTATATTAATAACCTTGGTGAATAACTATTCATAGCCATAGCAATACCTGGTTAGCCAAGCCTTGCTAAGCTTAGCTCTGGTAAAAGAAAAAAACCTTTTTATTTTGAATATTGAGATTTACAATGGTCTTGGTAAGCTATGCTCTGGTAAAGATTCATGATATCATTGCTAAATAGTTGGGCTTCAAATGACAAACTATAATAAAAATAATCTCAATGCATATTGTCAGAAAATAAAATGCATGTAATTGTCCATTTTGAAATGATAAGTCATAACATAGGAAACATGCATGTTGTACATTGTCAGTAAAAGTAAAAACTTTAATAGTCTTCCTTGATAGCTATTCATAGCTTTGACAGTACTTTTGCCAGAAAAGTTTCCTGCATGTATATACAAGCTGCTTTCCTTTGTTGAAGTGCAGCTTTGCTGCTGAAGAAATGTCATGATAGTACCTTTTTTTGTTGATAACAAGATAACGTGTATTTTGAGAAACAAAAGCAGCTCAAATAATGAGGTGGTAGAAAAGGATTTTTTTAAAATAAAGTTAGCTTTTATAGCATAAAGCTTAGATTTTTTTTTTTAGTTTTCTTCTAGCTTTTCATCCTTTTTAATGTTAGAAAAGATGACTTGTGTCAATATTCTTGCTAAATTAACTTTTGACATACCAAGTCATAACCTGTTTTTTTTTTTGTTCAGATGTGTCTTTCAACTTGACTTCAAGTTTAGCCCAACCTTCTTACGTATATCAGTAAAGAGATGGAAATTCATTCATTGATGGAACAAGTTGTAACTTTACTTTTGTTTCTGGCAGATTCATAAGATTATGCATACCTGAAGACTAGTATAATTTAAAAAAAAAGGTCTTCTGACATTCAGCTGTACAAATTCTATAGCATGAAGAAATAAGTTGTACCCTCTGGTACCACATTCACGTAATAATCATTGTGTACATGTGTAATGGTTCATAGGAAGTTTTACCAGACTTAAAAATAAAATGTTGAAATATCAGAATAACCTCAACACATAATAACTGAACTGGATTTTACAGGGAGAACACTAGATGTTTAGTCTCGAGCCCCACGGTGGGCGCCAATGTTGACGTATCCAGATCCGGGTCGGGCTTGAGTCGGGCTAAGTCATGTCTTGTTATCCTGAGCATGGATCCTGACTACAACCAAATAGAAGATCTACGTTAGAGAGCCTGAGGGGAATATCCCCGAGGGCACTCCGACGCTCAAGTGAGTAATCTATATAAGATAATAGGATGTATATCATATAAACATGTAAACAAATATATAAAGATAAGCAATGAGACTTAAGAGTCTCTTGTAGAAACATATGGGTCATATTCATAGGGATAAAACCATGAGACTTATGAAAGTCTCTTGAGAAGATGTATGTATGACTTGCTCAAAGTGAGCAAGGAGGAGCAGGTTAGAAAGAGACCCATCAAGATGCATGAAGTGAGGATAGTATGTTAAATGTGGTTTGTACTTGCCCCCCACCAGGATCTATGAGGGAGAGAGATATCGTATCTATTGTCTAGATAGATAGAGAGAGAGAGTGTGTAGATGCTAAGTGTGGGTTTTCCACTTGCAAATGAGGTGGTCTCCATATGAAGTATTCACCTCTATTTATAGAGGGGAAATAGACTTTACCTCACCTGGCTTTTTGGTCTTTCCTTATTTATACAACTGTCTCTTTTGCTTTACGATATTATCCACTGTTAGTTTATGTCATCCAAGCTTATCCGTGATGTTGGTATCCTGGATAAGGCTTATCTAGACTGTGCTTTATCAATGGTAAGCGTTAGCTGTGGTACACGTGTAGTTCGGCTAAAGGGGTGCACCTACTCCCGTCATCAGTGAGCCTCATACAAGTTTATAGGTATACATATAAAACAATGTAATCATTAGCCTATATATAATTGAGTTCAATAGCATGCACTTCTACAAGTTAGCAAATAAGTATAAGTTTCTTTAATAGTCTCTCAAACAAGTGTCAATACAATGTTTTTAATTAAGACTAATTAAGTCTAGAGTTAGAACACGCACTTCAACAAGTCTGCAATAGATATATCATCCCTCAAACAATTATCCATACATAGCGCATGTATGTCAAAAAGTTAGCAAAAGTATACGTTTTCAAATTTTTTTACACAATGACCTAAGTTAATACGAAGGATGTATCTATCTAATCATCCTCATTTATTAATGTACTAGATAACGTAAGCATGCATTGTAGTTTAAATATAGATAACAAACAAGTTATAACACATATCAATCAAGTCAATCTAACTAGACTTAATAGTTTGCATCCATATATAGTTTTGAGTATACTCTAAAATCCAAGAGTTTTGATATACTAATATGTGTAACAACCCTGAATTTACAAAAGTAGTGAAAGTATGATAGGAATTCACATGTTCGTTTTTCTATCCAAGAATATTACCATGAATTTGAGATGATAGCAAGATCTTACATTAACATATAATTTGTAAAAGTTATGAGGATAGACTTAGTATTCCTAAATCACACGTAAAATGTTTGAAGACTTTTGATTTTATTGAATTAATAACCTTAAATTAATAATCACTAAATATTAATATAATAATTGTAATTATTAATCTTTTAGATTTTTATTATATTTTATATAGCATATACTTCTTTAAATAAATAAGTTTTAAATTCTAATTTTTATTTAACTTGAATAATAATTTAAAAATATTAATTTAGATAGTTTGAATGTGTTTATAAATTATTTTGAGAATATTTCTTTAAAATATTCCAATTTTATTTATTTGGAATTTTATTTATTTGAAATTTATAGTGTTAAAATCTAATTAGTTGTAGTAGTATGATAGTATTAGTTTGTACAAGATTTGTATTTAAAATAATATTATATTACAAATATTGCTATCCGTAAAATTACATTCTTTAAAATATATATTTATGGGTTTTGTGTATTAGTTTGATAAAATAAAATGTAACACCCAAATTCGTTACACGATTACACGTGTAAAAATAAGGTCTCAGTTAAGTTTTAAGTCAAAATTTTATCAATGGTTTATGTGGAAGCATAAATAAAACATTTACACAAGTAATACATACTTGATTAGTAACTAATTGCATTAAAAAAATCAAACCCAACAAACAAAATTTTCCAAAACGTTTGAACTTTCAACTTACGAGACCGATCATGAGCTTTAACGCAACATCAACAATTTCAACTCATACTATGATGTTCACAGTCTAGTCCTTCTATCACAGATTTCATATCAACCAAGAAATTCATAGGTTTATAATCATTTATAAACCATGATTCTATGATATTCATCCTCAGATACTTTTATCATAGATCTACTCAACCAATTGACATTCAATTCAATTACACAAGTCATAATTCAAACATTATGATTTATATATAGTTTGACTAAATAAAGTCAAACCAAACAATCAAACCAATTTCAACCATGAACTAAGCAATTCATAATTAATCCATTTCAAGTATGACTTCAACAATTCATAACCAATTCAATTCAAGTATGAATTGACAAATTCATAACCAATTCAATTCAAGTATGAATTCAACAATTCATAACCAATTCAATTCAAACTATGAAGTTAACAATTTATAATTAATCCAAATTTAATCAAATAAACTCCATCTATGAATTTAACCATTCATAGTTAATCCAATTTAATTAGTATACTAATACTACTACATATATATGGTGTTTAGTAAGTTAGATAACTTACCTTAGTACTAGGATTAGAGATTAACAAATTGTGCTTTGCCTTCTCTTTGACTTTCCTTTGCACTTCCAACACCACCACCTATTTCA
Organism: Mikania micrantha; assembly: GCA_009363875.1. NCBI lineage: Eukaryota > Viridiplantae > Streptophyta > Magnoliopsida > Asterales > Asteraceae > Mikania > Mikania micrantha. The sequence goes on from SZYD01001455.1 coordinate 105,002, forward strand.
CAACAAGTTCAATTTTCTTAACTAACATTCTAGTTAAGATTGACATAGGCTTTCTAATTCAACCAATTTGCTATCAATTACTCAAGGTTAACATGTAACCACTTCAAACAATTCCATGATTCAATTTACCAATTTTGACCAAAAATCAACCTATTGGCATTTCAACAAACAATTGGTGTGTATCATTCAATTTCACTAATGTTGTTTGTGTTTAAACATTAACTAATCCCACTCAAAATCTTCAAAATCACTAATCCATCATTTTTATATAAGATTAGTCAAAATTGATGCATAACCCATTCAAAACCATGATTTAATCAACTTACTAGTTATCAAACACTATCATATGGATTTTCTCATAACTTGTCAAGTTACCAAAACCCATACCAAATCAATTTTAACCTAATATCACAACAACTAGTAGTTTGATTGTTTCAAAAACTCATAACAAACATCTATTCATGATTTCTAACTTATTTAAACAACAAATTTCAAAATTTGAGCAAAATCCACATCTTGTTCATCTCAAGAAATCATGACTATCATCAAATTAGGAATCACAAATCAATTACTAGATGTTAGTAATCACTAAGATAGTGATTTCACACCATAATCTTGCATTCTATCTCAAGAATCACTAAGAATTTGGAAACTAGGGTTTCATCTTCTCCAAGGTAAGATGATCCTAGAGGCAAAGCCTTGGATTCAATTTCAATTCTCCCCTATATAATTGCAGATTCAACAATTTCCTCTCGGCTTCTCACGTAAACACACACACACACATACAGTGGATGAAATTAGACTTTGACCAAGTCAAGTCTTTTATTTCATTCAAAATTCCAAATTCACGTAAACACACACACATAAACAATTTCCTCAACCTTTTAAACTAGTTAACTCACTTAACCAACCTAATAAAGTTAGTTACTAGCTAACTTTAATACCCCAAGTGTTATTATATTATTATCACAACATAATTTATACACATAATACATTTGTTTATTAAAACACAAGTGACAGTAAAACCGGTTGTTACATAAAATCTTTTAAAATATTCCCCAAGTTTTTATATTATATATTTTTCTTAATAGTTATTGTCTGAATTTTGATAAAGTTTTGTATTATAGATTTTTTATGATGTCTTTAAATGAATCAACCATGCGTTATTGGTGATTGAAACTGATAACGATGAAACTAATCAACAGTAATGATGATAGATCTATTGGGTGACGTTCGTCCATCTTTTGACCCTAATGAGGACATTTGGGCAATTGAGACCCGAATTATTCTAATCTTGATTTGCGAGTCAACTATCTAGCTAACTAAGATCTGAAAATGCATGTGTTTATTCATACTTTGTTAGATTCTATCATTAACATATGAATTCGTATTCTTTATTTTATTACATTTATTCAAAACCTATGTCTACTCACCAACATATTTACTAACTCTTTATTTTTATAAATGTTGCAGGAAATACAATTTGATAACTAAAAGTTTGATGCTACATGCAGGGTGAATTGGACCTAGTTGTAATAAATGAAACAATATTTATGTTATATTATGTTATGTTGAAACTATGTGCTTTGAGTATGACAATGGAATCTAGTATGATTAAATTATGAAAATTTAATTAGTGTCATGAGCTATGGATAGTCACGTCCGCCCCGATATACATTCCTTCGTCGTTCGGGGTGTGACACTTTTCGTCATAAAAATATCGAGTGTTAAGTTTTTTACTTTGATTCACATGCTTATTATTCATAGTGATGCATGTGGATAATTTTCTCGGAAAATATAAACAAACATGTTTTCAAAATTACAATTCACGTATCTCATTTAACAAATTTGATTTTGCTAAAAATTAAGTTTGTTAATTTTTACATGAAACAATAAACAACATTGGTATAGTGAATAGGTTTGCTTGTAACTATGCTTAAATCTATTAGGATTCTACTTGTCATTACTGATGCTAGGACTATGAGATATTGTTAATACATGTTTACACGTGCTGATACTGGTCAACACATGTGTTGGCAACAATTAACACAAGTGTTAACATGTACTAAGACATTACAAATGTCTTAACCAATAGTAGGACATGTGTTAATCTGTATGAAAACATGTGTATTAGTATACAATTTATTATATAAAGAACAAGGTTATATAGATTAGCACATGTGTTTAATAAACATGTGTTAATGTATACATTCACATGTTTACATTATTAACTAGGTTCAAGTGCATATCGATTAGGATTCTACTTGCTATTATATTTTTTCTACTGATCGGATTTTTTGGTTTTTTTGTGGTTTTGGTTTAGCTTCATGGTTCTTAAGAACTATGCTTAACTAATAAACACTTAGTTAATACAGCAACTCAATGATCAGTAACATGTTTTCTCTACATCTATTAATAACTTAACAAAAAGCAACAAATTTCTTAAAGAGAATAAATAAAAACTAATGAAATTTTATATTAAAATGTTAAAAAAATTCTAGTGGTTTATATTGATTTTGTTTGGTTATAAGTTATACATATATTATTAACCAAAACTAAACCTAAAAATCCAGTTTTTCAAAAAACTACAAAAGTAGTTCCCCACTCGAGTCTTCAATCACAATTAGGGTGTCGCTCACCGGCTCGATCTCCAATTCTCTCTATCTGAACATGGCGATGAGGAACTTCTTCAACGATATCAGGGGAATGAAAGTGAAAGACGTGCCAAAGCACGTGAAACCGATGGTAACAACAAGCAACACCAAGAATTTTATCCAGAGATCTTTGGATATACCATGCCAAATACATCCTGACTGAATCCATCATGCCGCTCTATCATGTCTGCTTTGGTGGCATGATCTTCTCTTACCTCGTTGCTCTTCCTGAGGAGCGTCGTCACCTTAAACACCAGCAACATGCTAAAAACCATTGAGCTTGTTAGCTTAGAATCAGAAAGAGAATCTAGAGAGAAAGAAGATTGTTCATCAACCAAGCTGATCTCATTATCCTTCCATCAACTGTAATATAGCCGTTCAAACAACTTCTAACGGCCATTACAAATTTACACTTTCAGTCCTTCTTTTTATTACATTTATTACATTTTGACTATCTAACTATTTGACATGTAACAATACTTCCCTTCCTAACAACATTTTTGACCTCAAAAATAACAAAAGAAACATCAAAATTGAAAGTGAGGAAAACGTAATTGAACATGATTCACAAATTCCCAAGAAGCTTCATGAATCGGTAAGTTGTCCCAAAATTGACTAAGGAACAAAGGATCACGATCAGACACTATTGTGGATGGACAACCATGAAACTTAAAGATGTTATCCATAAAGACTTGAGCTAAGTGAGCAGCTGTAAAAGGATGTCCCATAGGAATAAAATGACCAAATTTGGTAAAACGGTCAACACAAAGATGGTATTTTTCCCTTGAACCTTAGGTAAACCCGAAACAAATCCATGGAAATGTCTGTAAAAATTGAAGAAGGGATAGGCAATGGCTGTAAAAAACCAGGGGTAGCAATGGTTTCATATTTGATACGTTGACAAATATTGCATTCTTTAATGAACCTTCTGACATCTTTAGAACAACCCTTCCAATAAAACATTCCTTTCAATTTCATCAATGTTGGTTTGTACCCCGAATGACCTCCTGTAGGTGCTGAATGACAAATTTCTATAATATCATTTCTGAGTGATTTATCTTAAGCAATCAAAATTTTATTTTTTCTGCATAAGCACTGACCATTCCAAGTTCTGTTCTTAACAACATCCCCTTGCTTCAATTTTGAAATGAGCTCTTTAAGAATAGAATCAGACTCCCAACCTTGCTGAATACGCCCCCATAAAATTGGATTTATCAAACTTATTGACATATTAAAAATAGCCAGACCTTGAACTCTAGATAAGGCATCAGCTGCAGAATTTTCACTCCCCTTCTTGTACATAATTTCATAGTCATATCCCAATAATTTTGACAACCATGTATGTTGTAAAGGAGTTACAACTTTCTGATCTAACAGATGCTTCAAACTCTGTTGATCAGTTTTGATTATAAAGTGTTTCATCACCAAATAATGGTGCCACTGCATTACAGCAAGTAAAATTGCAAGCAATTCTTTTTCATAAACTGATAAAATCTGTTGTCTACTTGAAAGTGCCTTGCTAATAAAAAGCAATTGGATGATTATCCTGCATTAGGACTGCACCCAAACCTTTAGCAGATGCATCTGTCTCCACTACAAATACCTTAGAAAAATCAGGTAATGCTAGTACTGGGGGAGAACTCAATGCAGTTTTTAAAGTTTCAAAAGATTGTTGAGCTTCCTCATTCCATTTAAAAGCATCTTTCTTTAATAAATCTGTCATAGGTCGAGAAATAGATCCAAATCCTTTAATAAAACGGTGGTAATACCCCGCCAAACCCAAAAATCCTCTTAATTGTTTCAATGTTGCAGGCACAGGCCACTGTTGAATTGCGACTATCTTATTAGGATCAGTAGCAACTCCATCTTTAGAAATAAGATGACCTAAATACTCCACTTGTGTGCCCCCAAAGTACATTTTGATTGTTTAGCTTTCAAAGAATTCATACGCATCAATGTTAACACCTCCTGCAAATCCTTAATATGCTGATTAATTGATTTGCTATATACTAAAATATCATCAAAGAACACCAATGCACATCTTCTTAACACCGACTTAAAAGTGGCATTCATAAGAGATTGGAATGTAGCAGGCGCATTAGTTAACCCTAAAGGTAAAACTAGAAATTCATAATGGCCTTGATGTGTTTTAAAAGCCGTTTTATGAATGTCATCCTTATGCATCCTTATTTGGTGATAACCGGATCTTAAATCCAATTTAGAAAAAATTGTTGCTCCTCCCAATTCATCTAACAGTTCTTCAATAAGAGGAATTGGATATACATCCTTCACTGTAGCAGCATTCAACCTTCGATAGTCAACACACATACGCCAAGTTCCATCTTTTTTCTTTACTAGTATCACCGGGCTGCAAAAGAACTGTTACTATTTCTAATCACTCCAGAATCTAGTAATTCTTGAGTCATTTGCTCAATAACATTCTTTTGTGCAGCTGGATATCGATATGGTTTGAGATTCAACTGAATGGCTTCATCTTTTAGCTGAATCTTATGATCACAATCTCTTTGAGGAGGTAAACCTTTAGGAATTTCAAAAACATCTGTAAATTCTTTTAACAAATTTTCCATCTCAGATATTTCTTTAACCCCATCTATTTTAGGTTGATGCTGAAATTCCTCTTTATCAGATAATTGCAAACTGAAAAGTTGACCATGTACCACTTGTTCTTTCTTTTGTACAAGACTATTAACCTTTTCCATAGAACACATTGTAACACTATCAACATTAGTTCCTTTAAGCTCAAAAGCATGGTTACCAACTTTAAACTTCATTGTCAACGATTTGAAATTCCAATTAATGTCATTCAATGTTTGAAGCCATTGAATACCCAAAACAATATCATAAGTACTTAAAGGAATGATCAACATATCAGCCTTAAACCGAGTACCTTGCATAGTCCATTGGAAATCTTTACACAATTTCATGCAAGGTAATTTATTACCATCCGCTATTGTAACAGGTACATCCTTTATCGTTTGTGTGGAACAATTCAACTTTTTTGCTAATGTATCATTAAGGAAATTATGAGTGGAACCACTATCAATTAAGATTTGTAAGGGTTTAGTACCAATAGCTCCTACTATTTTCATAGTTGAATAAGATGGAATTCCAGTTATAGCATGTAAAGAAATTTGAGGGTAAACCTCAGATTCATTGATTACTTGCAGGGCTTCATTTTCTTGATTTTCCTCCTCTTCTACTATTTCAAATAAAAAAAATTGTTTACCCTTACAATTATGGCCAGGTGTAAATTTATCCGTGCACCAAAAACATTCACCCTTGGCCCTTTTTTCATCAAATTCTTTACTAGTCAACCGCTTACCAGTTGAAGGCTTATATGAATTCAAAGGCAATGCTTTAATAGGAGGATTTAGAAGTAAAGGAAGCTTAGAAGCATTAGTAAGGGTTGAATTTGAGGAATTAGCTTTAAAAACTAATGTTGCTTTATACTGAAATCCATGTTTTCCACTTACAGATGCAGGATTCTGTAATCTAGACAACGAATACGCATCTTTCAACATAGTAGGTCTAAACATTCTTACGTGTGAACCAATTTCAGGTTTTAATCCGTCCAAAAACATACTAACTGCATATTCCTGACAAATATTGACTTTATTGAGGAGTAAATCAAATTTATCACAATAATCCTCCAATTTATCAAATTCCCCTGACTGAGTCAGCGCTTTCAGAGCTCCCATTGCATCCTCAATTAGAGTAGATGCAAATCGAGCCGAAATCGATCGTACATAATCAGACCAATTCAATTCAGATAGAGTTGTACCTAGAACTTTAATATGCGACTGATGCCATTGAAGAGATCTTCCTTCAAGATGAACAGCTGCGTATCTCACCTTCAACCTTTTAGGAGTTTCATCAATCGTAAAGAAATGTTCACACTTGTAAATCCACCCTTCAACATCATTACCATCGAATTTTGGAAATTCGACTTTAGAAAATCGATTGTTACTTCTTGTTAGTCGACCATCTTCTATATCAAAATTCCGATTAGTGGTATCATAATTGCTAGAACTGTGGCCATTTCGAGGATTAGCATTACTAAGAATTTGTAAATTCTTCAAAATTTCATCCATCTGTGATTTCAGCGTCGCCATGTCTGTTGAATTCTTCTCAGCTACCGATTCCAAACGAACCAGAGATAATTCATGTTTTGTGAGAGCCTTTTCAAATTCCTGATTGCGCGTCGTCATTTCAATTGTTCTTCGAGATCCAAAGTATTACAGACAATTGTGTGGTGAATCGAGCCTTCCGATAGAATCGAATGGCTCTGATACCATTTGTTAGCTTAGAATCAGAAAGAGAATCTAGAGAGAAAGAAAATTGTTCATCAACTAAGCTGATCTCATTATCCTTCCATCAACTGTAATATAGCCGTTCAAACAACTTCTAACGGCCATTACAAATTTACACTTTCAGTCCTTCTTTTATTACATTTATTACATTTTTGACTATCTAACTATTTGACATGTAACAGAGCTGCTCAACCGATCCAGGTATATTATAAGTGTAATTGGTTTGACTGAATAAATCGGAATTGTATGTGATTTATGTTGATCATAATCCTGGCTGATCATCATCAATTTATCGCGTTGAATTTTCTGTTTTAAAATCAAGTTTGGTCCGGTGGTAGCGAAAATTAGATGCTGGTTTATTAGTTGCATTTCTGGGACTCGTGACACTAACGCTTATCATATACTCGTGACATTAGCTCCGGGGGCATGTTCGGCTTACTATAATCCACTAGGGGAGCATCTGCTGTTATACCAGCGCTAGTTAAAGCGGGTTTAACTCCCACATACCCGCCCCTTGCCTGTGATGAGGATATGTTTTCAAACTGTAATTGCGTCCTTAAGCTCGCTAGCAGGGCCTCATGAGCTGTCGACCCTCCCGACCTATTTAAGGTAGAATAATTGGGTGAACACAAGGTATTGGGGGTGAATGGTGTCATAGGAATGGTTCCAAAAACTGTTCCCGTTGAGTTGGGAGCAACTGTTACGGGTAAGGATGTCAACACAGGCATCGATCCAGGGGAGATCGTTGTGGATGTTGAATGAATTGGTCCTATGGTGGGAGTAGTGTAGATGGGCAAGTTCCTTTGATGGGGGAAGTAGCTATATGAGGGTAGCACGGGAGCATAAGGATATATCGGAAGGTGGGAGAGACTAAGAGAGGAGACATACCATATAGGGCATTCGTGCTTTGGGTTCTTCTGAAAGGGATAAAGGGTGTTCTGTATGTTTGAAGGTCTGATAATTCCAGAAATGGTTGGGAGGTTACTAGAAGGGTTGTTGGTCCCCCTCGTCCCCCTCGCCCCAGTAAGGGTTGTTGGTCCCCAGTCAACCGACGAATGGCATGTTTCGAGGATGAACTGTGTGCTTCCTCCCCTTCAAACACTTACACCAGAGATGCAGCCGGTGCCCCTGTATGAACTATCGTTGCTGATGTGGACTGGCGAGGAGGATGCAAATAAGGAAATGAAAATTGATGCCACACACATTTTTGGTACTGACATGCTTTGATTCAGGTGATGAAGATGAAGAAAGACAAAGGTCCCATGGATGGCGCCAATGAAGATGTATTAATCGAAACTGTGGGTTACAGAGAGCTCGATTAACCGATCTTTATGTCATCACCCTGAATTGAGATCAGCAATGTCAACGTACTTTCTCTTTCTTGTAGGGAAGATGAATTCACTAGGTTTTTCTCTTTGTTTGTGTGTGATGGAGTTTTTCTGAATGAGGGAAATAGGAATTCTCTCTCATGTTTTCCTTTTATAAGACTCAGTGGGTCCCTCGTATCAGTATGTTAGGAAAAAGAGGGTTGCCCATTATATTGATCCCCACCATAATCGTTTATGATTCACTTTGTCCTTTACTTAAAAATATATATTATATATATATATATTATATATATATATATATATATATATATATATAGGGGATGGAATTTTTGATAACCCTCATCTTTTGTTACAACCCATTAACCATCATCCAATGGTTACTTTAAAATGTAAGTGTGTATAGGATGGTGACACGTGTCAGATTTCTTTTTTTTTCTTTTTTTAATGTAAAGGGCATTTAAGACATTTGTTATTTAAGTAAAGTTTACCCATTTTTTTTAAAAACTTCATAACTTTTTTATACTATATTATTTTTTTAAAAAATTGCACCATTATACTCGTCTCATTTTTCTCTTTAATTTCGTTATAGTCTCGACTAGTTTTTTTTTTATGTCATGTATTTACATCATTGTAACGAGCTTAAAGATAGCAAATTAATTAGAAATTTTTTCTAACAATGGTAAATTACAGTAATGTAACAAAAATGAAGTAATTTTACAATGACATAATTAACGGTGACGTAACACATTATTTTATTTTTTTTCTCTAACAATGATAAATTACAGTGATGTAATAGAACACATTATTTTGATTTTTTCTCTCACAATGATAATTATAGTGATGTAATTTATCATTGTTCAAAAAAAATTTAAACTAATTTGTTGTCAATGTAAATTACATCACTGTAATTTAAACCAAATTCACCGAAAAAACCGAAA
>SZYD01001456.1:0-40879 GCA_009363875.1 Mikania micrantha
CGTCGGGGAACCCGATCCTACCCCGCCGGCTCGGGGTGTGACAGAAACACACTAGTAATCTAGGGCACATAGTTGCACACCGAGACCAAAACCCTAGATACTTCAACTATAACTACTTATAATATTCGAATTCTCTTAAACAACTCTGGTACTGAAGATACTTAAAGCTACAATTAACGCGCGCTTGTGATTCATTACTTAGCAACACAGGTAAGTTCATTGCCCATTTTGTAAACATTTTTTGTTTTACAAACGCGGGGCTGAGAAGCATGCGTAAATTATTTTCTTAAAATATTTTTACGTAAATGCTTTTACTTCATATATTTTTTATATTTCTAATTGTATCCTAGGGATCAGAATCAAAGAAATCATATCCGTGTGTGAATCAAAGAACTAATAAACTCAATAACGAACAATTCGAGGTGGATGTCAGTTGTATGCAGATCAAGACCACGTGTTAACACACGGAAAGTCCCGGCATAAATAGTAGACTTTTATAGTCACGCTATATGGTCATAAGTCAAACAATCAAACGAATTCAAGAGAACAGAGGTGAACATAGATCAAAGGATATCCTAAAGTCCCGACATGTACAGTAGACCTGAAGGTCAAGCTGATATGGGCACATCATGAAAGTCCCGACACATACAGGTAGACTCATTTGGCTCAAGCCTGATATGGGCCACGTGTGAGACGATACAAGCTGGACACCACCAACAACTAAGACTAATTGATTGAGTCAAATAAGGCCCAATCATTATGTCTTAGTTGTATTAAATGGTTATTTATTCATTTAATTAAGCATTTAATATCATGTTTCTACAAATACTATAGTTGATCATGAATGCGTGATGAACTCAATAAATCGGTAGAATTTCAATTTGTGGAAATCAAAATCTAATATGTCGATGGTGTGGAATGGAACTCTTAATTATCATTAACAACAATATGTTATGAGGTTCGGTATGTGGTGGGACGGTGGCTGGGCTGGCGGTAAGCTTGACACTACATATGCCCTATATATAAGCATACTTGATTGGATAGCATAGGTGGTTGTTGATGAGGTTAGGGTTGTCATTTTGGTGATCAATGTTAACTGATTTTCAGGTTATTCAAATGTTGTGAATCAAAGGTATGGGATGAAACGCTTAATTATTACCAGGAACAATATATCATGTGGTTTGGTATGTGGTGGGACAGTGGATGGGCTGGCGGTAAGTTTGACCCTACATATACCCTATACATAAGCATACTGAACTAGATGGTATAGGTGGTTAATGGTGAGGTTAAGGTTGTCATTCGAACAGGTTTATTCAAATTCATTTTTAAAACAAAACTATATGAACTCACCAACCATGTGTTGACTTGATCTTTTGCATGACTTCTCAGGTGACGAACAGGTCTGAGTTAGAATTCTATGCTTTTGAACTAGGATGCCAGAGAGAGGACCTAGTATTTTGGATTTGCATATTTTTGAACATCATTATACATATTATTTTGTATATCTGGTGTAGATACAAGATAGAAGAATTATGATGTTGATAGTAGATTTACATTGTTAAATTATGAACAAAACTGATGTAATTTAACTTTGTAATTATCTCTTATTTAGAATTTTCTCATTATACATCATGTGCAATGTAAACAATCTGATCATCACAATTATCATTCCCAATATCACGCCCCGAGACCTTTCCGCCAGACGGGACACACAATCCGGCCCGCCGGCTCGGGGTGTGACACATATCCATCCGAGAACCATTTATTTTGATTGAGAATACCTTATGGTGGTACACACTTGAGCGAGAATTTCATAAATTCCTTGGGGTAGAGAACTCCAAAGCCAAAATAAGAAACCATCGTGGGCCACCTATCCAAACATAAATTTCCTTAAGTTCAGCCAAGAACATCACTTACGTTGATGGCCAAACCGAGAAACCCTCAAGCTAATGTTAATTGATAACCACTTGGGTTGGGTGCAATCGGGTTAAGATGTTCTCACTTATATTACTTAAACTTTGGTTAAAAACATAGATAAACTTTAAAACAAATGTTTAAATCATAGACATGGTTTTAAAACATGTCAAAGGGTTATAACTATGCTTTATTTTGATCAAAGTAACCATAGGGTTTACTTATATAAAAATAAGTTAGCCACTTTTACTACAAAGTTGGTGGACTTACCTAAGTGATATACCATTTGCTAAACCCTTTAGTAACCCATTAAACGATTATGTTTTTATAACATAATACTTATATGAACACACTCAAGCGAAGATAACCATTTCAAGTTGACATAAGGGTAATATTCTAGGTGTCAACCTAAAGACTTAAGTTGTACTTAGGAAAATAATATGATGTCCACACTTTAACAATAGGTTAAAGCCAATAACAAGGATAATCATATAAAAAGAAGGTATTTCGTACTAATCTTAATCTAAATTGGTTAAGTATTAGTATGTTATACTATCAAATGAGTTCAAAGGAAAACCAAGATACAAAGACTTATAAAAGTTAACCAACTTTATGGTTAACCTACGAATTAATAACTCGTACTTATAAGTTACAAACAACATTGAATTCAACATAAGTTTTGAATACAACAACATCACAACAACAAAGATTGTGTGCATTTCTTGATTACTTAGTCAACCACATCAACTACAAGGTGAGTTCATATGCCCATTTTCTAATCTTTTGATTTTAAATGCGAGGCTGAAAAACATGCTAACTCTTTTAAATTATTAAAAGTTTTTGTACAGAATTTCAAATATCATGTGGTTTAGATAATAAATATTTTATCTTTATTATTACACTTATATCAAGATCAATGTGTATGCTTGTGTGTGCATTAACAATAATGACAAATCAAGGATGTTTCATGATAAAATAACTTCATGAATTCACCCAAACATTTAAATAACCTAAGTGAAATAAGATTTGATCTTACAACACTTTGTTATTTACAAAGAGATAACATGAGACAATTACAAGTGATAACAATAATGATAATCATGATAACAAAATTTCATGACGATGATATCATTCACTACATATACTAACATCGTGTAATAAGACAAGTTCTTATAACACTTTGTTAAAAACTATGAGAACACATAACACGGAGAACACATGACACTGAAAACAGATGACACTAAGACAATGACAATGGGAGAACACATAACAACAGCTAATTACTATTAAGATTGTTTGTATTATATCACAACAATCATGTGTTCATGTGTACATGTTCAGTCGTAAGTCCCTTCATGAAAACCGTTTACCATTGATTTAGTGCGACTAAACCGACAATAGCGTAGTGGTACCATAGGTTTGGCAAACCGCCGGCGACTGAGGTAAGCGACACATGGTGATATTAATAAGTAGACACTAATTGTAGTTAAATCCTTCGTTTATATTAGCTGGTAGTGTCACACCCCGAGCCGGCGGACTGGATCCACTTTCCCGTCAGGCGGAAGGTTCCCGGGGCGCGATATCGTTGTGATAATCATAGAGATCCTTTTGTTTACATTGCACATGATATATAATGAGAAATGCAAAAAATGACATTGACATAGAATTACAAAGTTTAATTACATTGTCATGTTCATAATTTAACCAAGCAAATTTACCCAAAAGAATCATTGAGTTTTCTATCTTGTATCTACGCAAGATTTACAAAAGATGATTATTAGTTTTGCCATTCAAAATATGCACCACGCAAAATGAAGCTAGGTCTTCTAAAAGTCCGCTAGCTTAAGTCCTGAATGTCTGGTGACTAAACCTGTTCGTCACCTGATAAAACCTGCATTTAAACAAAGTCAACACTAGGTTGGTGAGTTCATAAGTTTAGAAATATAAAACCATTGATTTGTTTTCATACACAAGCACAATGTTATACTCAAGTCTCATTGTTAAATGTCTCACATAATGTACTCTCCATAGTTATACTTACAAATAGTATTTCATCCCATTAAGTATGCTTATATATAGGGCATACGTAGGGGAAACAAGCCCCAGCCGACATCCCACCACATACTTAACAGAATTCAACACCACTTGTAATACAACTGTGGATACCCATTTCTATCTCATATGTGTTCAACACATTTAATATTCACCCATAAGATTGTGTTCATCACCCATTGTGTTTAAATATATATATATATAGAATAATAGAATATGAGGGATTAAAGTTACCAAATCCGAAGTGATGATAAATCCTCAGTGTTTTAAGGAACATAGATTTATCCAATCTTATCCTTATTATTATTCTCTCACTTGTAGGGTTAACTGTAATTCACTTCTAATAATAGGAGTGACAGTTAACGTATTGATATTTGTCTCATCCTGGGATGCATAGAGCCTAAAAGGGATCCATTGTGATCCTCACGTAATCAGATCACAATGCATCCAATTTACCTCTATCACATTTGGGTTCTCATTGCCTTCAACGAAGCTATTACCAGTAATGCGACATGAGAGAAAATCAATTCCCCAGTCTACCAGTTAATAGAATCGAAGTATTTAATTACAATTAGTTACAGTAGATTAATATCACCATGTGTCGTTTACCAAACCTGACTGATGTCGCCCTATTACCGGTCATACGATACCGGCCAATGATGAAATACGATCAACGTACCGACCTCACTCGCCGGCGGTTTGTCAAACCTATGGTACTACTACGTTATCGTCGGTTTAGTCGCACTAAATTAACTGGTAAACGATTCTCTAGTAAGGACTTACGATTGTATATGTACTCATGAACACATGATTGTTGTGATATAATACAAACAGTTTAATAGTAATCAATTGTTATTATGTTCACCCATTGTCATCATCTCAATGTTATCTGTTCTCAATGTTATGTGCTCTCATAGTCTTTAACATAGTGTTATAAGAACTGGTATTATTACACGATGTTAATAGATGTGTGAATGATATTATTATCATGAAATTATATTTTCATGATTATCATTCTTGTTATCACTTGTAATTATCTCATGTTATATCATAGTCTTCACCAAGTTGTAACCATAGTGTTGTAAGAACTAGTCGTACTACACTTAGTTAGCTCAGGTGGTGAATGATATCATGAAATTATGTTTTCATCATATCATTCTTGTTAATTCTTGTCATTGTCAAAGTGTTATCTCATTGTTCATTCTTGTAAGATTAATAAAGTGTTATAAGATATAATCTTATAACTTGTATTATTCTACTCAGTTAATGTAATCATGAAACTATATTATCATGATTCATTGTTGTTATCTCAAATAATGTCATGATCACACAAGCATACATGCAAGGATAAGTGATAATAAAGGTAAAATTTTAAATAATTTAAAGGATTAGCATGTTTCTCAGCCCCGCAATTTGAAATCATTAAGATTAGAAAAGGGGCGTATGAACTCACCTTGTAATTGCAGTGGTTGACTGAGTATTAATAGAAAATGCACGCGCTCACTGTTGTTCTTGAGTTTGTGTTCACAATCCTGTGTTGTATTCAAATTGTCTGTAACTTATAAGTATATGTTATGGGTATGCGTATGTGTGTGTTAGCCCTAAAGTTGGCTAACAATTGTGATTCTTTGTTATCGCTTAGTCCTCATTCACTTGTGATGGATCATACAAGCACTTAACCAATTACGTTAAGCTTAGCATATCGTGTTAATGGTGATTAGTGACTTGGTCTCAATCACCTTTATTAGCCCTTAAGTCCAAGTTTGAAAATCCATAATAGTCTCAAAGTGTAGGACTTAGGTTTATTGTTATGAGAGTTTGCAAATCAAGGTGGTTTCTAAGTATAAGGTTTATACATTAAAACTTTGCATGTTTTCATAGTAATAACTTAGAATAGTTGTCTTTTCTTTGAAAATTTTGGTAGTTGTTTTAAGTGATAATCATTACTAATTAACACCTTATAAAGAAAAGTTTTACCCTTTCACCACCTTTGTAGTAATTGATGAATGGGATGTAAGAGGTTTGGTTTTAAAATGGTGATGTCCAAGTTGTACTAGTGAGCATCATATGCGAATGGGGACTCCATGCTTTGGCCGAATGAGTACTCAGATGTTAATGGATGCCCAACTTCAGCCGAATAGAGGCTTCATGCGGCTGATGAGGTTCAACCGATTGAAGACCCATGCGAACGAAGCCATTCGGCCTCCCACCCATTCGTCCATCAAGTCCCAGCGAATGAAGGTTCATGCGAATGAGGACCCCCCCCCCCATTCGGCCACAGCACCTATTCGGGCTGAGAGTCCTTCGGCAATTCCAGCCCACACGAATCATCTCATTCAGCCATGGGCCTTTCGGGCGGGCTGTGTGGCTTCCATTCGGCCGTTTGCGGCTGCCATCACTTGGGACACCCCCATTTCAAGTGTTAATGACCGAAACATAGGCCACACAAGTCCCCACTTCACCCTAGACTGTTGATGTACCATCCCGAGTATTGTGATGGTTTAAATCCGGTTTTTAAGTGTGGGTATCAAAAAGAGAGAAAAAAACCCTAAAATTCGAAGGCTTGCAGCTCCGATTACCTTCGATACAATGGATTTTGTTTCCGATCAGTTGTACTTTCATGTAGGGAATGTTAAGAGTTTCGATTCGATAGGTTATTTGCAAGATTTGGTCAAGAAACAAGAGAGATCTAGGTGATTTTGTGTTGGATTTCTAGTGAGAGAGAGAGAATCCAGAAATTGGAGCTAGAGAGAGGGTGTAATAAATGAGGAAGATGAGAGTATTTAGGGTTTATATACCCCGTGTATGTTCGGGTTCGTTTCGGTTGCTCGGTTTTCGATTTCGTTACGTTTCCGGAACGAATTCGCGTATTTTACGAGATAAATAAAGTTAGTTTTATTTTATTTTATTTTTTTAAATGTGGTTATTCCTAGTAAATCTTTTAATTCCTTTATTTTATTATTATTAAGTCGTTTTGTCGTTTCGTTTTGTCAGATCGTTCCACCATCACGCGAATCCGACGAGGGTTTCACTTTCTGATTCTTGTTTTCTACTTTTCAGTCATCATTCAGAACTTTAAACTCACAGATATGTTTATGTGAAAATTCACCCACGCAAACACATTGTCAGTTCATTATTCGTAAACGAAACTGAATTGTTACTTGAATTGTATTTCCTCACTGACGGACTCAACTAAACTTGCCTGTTTTCACATTGAATTCACATTGTTTTCTCACTGAATTGTCGGCCATCTGATTCCTGTTGTTTGTGGATATCAGATCGCAACCGATATGTTTTCTTCTTTTGTTTTCACACTGTTGTTTCTCATGAGTTGTTGTATTTACTGTATTTAAGTTTTCACTTAAACACATACAACTATTATTTTTTTTTCTTAGTCCTGTTGTCACATAATTGTTTACACATTGTATTTACACATAGTAATAGTGAAAGTACACGTATCGTACGAACTTGCCGGACGATCAGGTACTGGTTGTCACAGGTAGACTAAGGAATTGATTTTCTCTCTTGTCATAAGTAATAGTTTCATTGAAGGTGTTGATTCTATTAAGAATACAAATGGGATAGAGGTAAATTGGATGCATTGTGGTCTGATTACGTGAGGACCACAATGGATCCTATTTAGGCTCTATACATTCAAGATTGTGAACAACATCAATGAATTAACTATCACTCCTAATATTGGAAGTGAATTACAGTTAATTCTACAATTGAGAGACAACTAATAAGGATAAGATTAAATTAATCTATTTTTCTTAAAACATTAGGGGATTACCATAACTTAGGTCATGGTAATATATTCCCTTCAAAACATTTTTATTCTATACATATAACACGGTTGGATGAGAACACGTCATATGGGATTAACAAGTTGTATAACAAATGAGACAAACACGATGTAAAATGATAATGGGTATCCATAGTTGCATTACAAGTGGTATTGAATTCAGTCAAGTATGTGATGGGTTGGTGGCTTCATTCATGATACGTATGCCCTATATATAAGCATGCTTGATACGGATGACACACTATTTGTAAGGGTAACTATGGAAAGGACATTTGTGAGACAAGATATGACAATAACAATGAGACTTGTGTGTGACACAATGACATATGAATGACAACTACAAGCATTTTCAATTACTAAATTTATGAACTCACCAACCTAGTGTTGGCTTTGTTTTAAATGCATGTTTTCTCAGGTGACGAACATGTTTAGTCACCAGACATCAAGACATAAGCTAGTTGGAATTTATAGAGGACCAATAGCTTACTTTGTGTAGTGCATATTTTGGATGACATGTTGGTGAGTCATCTTTTGTAAATCATGTGCAGATACAAGATAGAAACTCCATGATTCTTTTTGGCTAGATTTACTTGGTAAAATTATGAACATTATTGATGTAATTTAACTTTATAATTCTATGTCAATGTCATGTTAACATTTCTCATTATACGTCATGTGCCATGAAAACAATCTGATCATTTCGATTACCACATGATATCACGCCCCGAGAACTTTCCGCGCGCCCGACTGGAAAGTCGATCCAGCCTGCCGGCTCGGGGTGTGACATAGGGTGTTGGGCCTTGTCATCAAAGCAATGATATGCGTAGTTAAGTTTAAACTTGGTATACAATCGGTTTATCCTCGAGCCCTCGTGTCGGGTGTGACACTATATCATCACCATCATCATCTAGCATAAATCTTGCAACAAAAGTTACTATTGTAAGTAACTATGCCCAAGCCAACATCAAATGACCAATAATCCTATTAAACTCATTGTAATCAATCCAAAGGTCACCAATATCATTCAGTCATTCCAAAAATTCTCCAAATCCATATGGATTGTCATTAAATGTTAATAAAATGTTACCATTTTCTTAGAAATATGACCTATCCTACTCAAATATCACCAAATCTCATCATTAATCATCATAGATCGATCCAATAATCACAAATCAGTCACAATATCATAAAAACACATATTTGTCAAAGTAAAATTCGTGCCTTTATCATAGATGGTGTTGCATGTGTGTATAAATGAATGCATGTGTGTAAAATGATGATTTAAGTTCAAAATAACAATAGAGACTACCTCACAAAGGCTTAAGGAGACTGAGATGAGATTAACAAGCTGTTAGGAGTGCCTGGGATAGTCCAAATCAGCTAGTGGAGTTGGGGTTAAGCTCCTCCAATGGTTTCTTCAACTCCCAATTCTTCAAGACTCCTTTGAGGTTCAAACATAGCTTCAAGACACTTCTGGAGGTGGTGAGGGGTTGTAACAGAGTGATTATGGCCGGATGTGTCGAGTTCAATCGAGAGAAACGGGCAGAAGTGTGTGAAATGGCATATGACTGTGACTTTGTTTGTACTATTGTGCCACGTGTCACACTAAATTAAACTAATTCTAGTGCCACGCATATAAATATTAATTAAATAAACATTTAATTAAATTAATTGTTGACCTGGAATTTACGAGTTGTCACATCACAACAAGGGAAAGCGGGCACATTTCGACAAGGTCGGAGTTAGCTTTAACTCTTTCTATAGCTAATTGCAGATTGGGCGTATTAATGGCAATATGGAGTTGGTGTTAATTAACTTTAACGGCATGGGCTATATTGGACGCATTTACAGGAACACGGGGTTGGTGTTAATTAATTTTAATAGCATGGGCGGTGTTGGACGCAATTACGGGAATACGGAGTTGGTAATACTTAACTTTATTGCCATGGGACTAAGTGCTATGAGTTAAGGATATGTAGAATTTAAGTAAACTTGAGATAGAATTAAGTCTACATCAAGCTTGGAGATCTTAGGGATAAAATTTTCTACAATGATTTTCAAAACCAAGGGGTTTAGGGTCGGGATTCTGTATTCTTAGAACCCGGACTAAACTTCTCAATGTGTCTGAAGTTCAGAGGCAAGGTTATGTATTCTTAGCTTCCTTGATCTGAAATCCTCAACATAGTTACAAGTTATCATTCTTCATAAGAACTTCAAGGGCTGGATTCTGTATTCTTAGTTTCCTAACTTGAAGTTCTCAACAAGAAATCATAACACCCATTACTGTGTGTATTTCGGACTGGAATAAAATTTGGTGTATGACACATATAATGCATGTATAATATATATATATATATATATATATATATATATATATATAAGCATACTCATTAAAAAATCCTACATTTTTTCCTAAATTTACTCAAACTTTCAACTTTGCTTGATTTCATTTTGTTGTGCATCCAAACTAATTTTTAAAGTTTAAAGCAAAATAAAAATTATGACACTTTTATCATATTAACTATGATTTAAGCCAATATGTGTAATATGTACCATAATATTGATGTGATTGAACTGAACTTTTCTTAAGATCACATTGTGTAACTTTTATATAACGTTAGTACTTCTACTTTCCTGTTGATGCTACATTTCAAGTTATATTACATTATTGTCATGTTATACTATAGTATTAAAATAACTAATAAATGAACACATACAAATCATTTGGTTGTTCTCATAATATATATTAATAAATTATTTTGCATTAGCAATATACTACGGCTGTTCATCGAATCGAATTTCGAATAACTCGAATATTCCGAATCGCATGATTTCGAATTTTGAATTTTTTTATGGGCATTTGAATCCTATTCGAATTCGAATTCTTTCTCGAATTCGATCCGAATTCGAATTGGTTTGATTTGAATTTAGTTAAAAAATTGTTTATACTTGGTATCTTTATATATTCAAAGTATCAAATAATCAAAACCTTAAACATCCAAATATCAAATAACCAACATCTAAGTTGTAATTTTAGAGATATCATTTAAACTAATAAAATGATAAAAATTCAATATATAATGTGAGTGATAACATATGAATATAGTGACAAGTAATCAAAATATTAAAATTAACAACCAAAATGAACAACTTTTTGAACATCACGAGACATTTTTTTTGTGAATGTTTAGGTTTAGCGTATTTAAAAGTGTTAAAATTATGGATATTTTACCATTAAATTGACATCGTGTAGTAGTCTTTCAGTTTTTATAAACTAAATCATCTAACTAAAAAGCCTAGTTTTAAAATATAGTAACTACTTGTGTATATAAAATAAAAATAAATAATTTAAATTCTAATTTCGAATCGAATCAAATTAAAAATATGAAATTCGATATTATACTACGAATCGAATCGAATTTCGACTTGGTGTTCTAAATGTGTTATAATGATCTTTGAAAAAAATAAATCTAAGATTTTGATTGATCTTGACGGAATTATTTGATATAGTACAAAAAGTGGGTTGCTATTACTTCAATCCCCTATATATAATCCATTATTTTAAAAAGAAAAAAATTATGCAAGTACCACACAACTGCCCTTATTTATGAAAATTATAATTGTTAGTATAATTAATAATTTGATGAGTTTTCCTATTTTTTGTTTTTTTGATATACTTAATTAATAATCCTCAAATCTCCATATACGAATAGTAAATTGTTGAGTTTATATTTTAGTGAAAACTATAAAAATAATGTTTTTGAAAAATTATTTATAAAAATCGTGTTTTTCATTTATTTTTTTATTTATAATTTTAATAAATACTTTTGAATAAATATTATTTTAGTAAATAGTTTTTTTTTCCTAAATACAGATTTGGTAAAAAAAAACTTATTTTTATTATATTTTTAAATTTTGGTAACTTGATATTTGAAGTATTTTTTTTATTAATGAACTTAGTTAAAAATGATATATAAAATAAATAACAAAATTTGTCAAATGTTATATAGGGGAATTAACAATTTATTAGTTAAATGTAAGAGAATTTTATTCAAAACTGAATAATTTAATCACAAACTTTATAATTTTTTAAATTTGGTTAATTATAATTATAAATAATTATCATGTAATCTTTAATCATAATATTTATTAAAAAATAGTATTTAATGTTTTAGTTTTAAGTTTATTTATTATTGTTATGTTTAATACCTCATTTGCGGTGCACGCATATAATATATACATATATAGATGTAAGATTTGTCTCCATTCTTTTCCTCCATATCCTACTGAAAAGTGAAAATATTCAAAGTAAATTTGTTTGTTTGTTTCTTTGTTTATTATTGTTATGTTTATAGTGGAATTTTTGTCCTTTGGGTTTTTTATTGTTTACTATGTTTATTTATAAATAAATTACTTATAAAAGGCTATAATAATGATAAAAATATCAAAAAACTTATGAAAAACTTCGTAATGTTTCCAATACTTACGTGCATTTTAAAAAATATATGATTTTTAAAAATATTTATGTGACAAGATATGTAATGTTACGAACCTGTTTTAAAGTCGATACCAAACATGAGGTTATGAGAGGGTTTAATTGGTATCGATGAAAGTTACGAAGCGAATACTACTACAAAAGTCACCCTAATGCAATTTTTATATTCAAAAAAAGGCTACATTAGCTGACGTTGCATTAGATCTAATGCAACTTTTTTGTTACATAACGCAACTTTCTTTTCCTAATGCAACTTTTTTAAATACAACTTTTTAAAAAAAGTTGCATTATGTAATAAAAAGGTTGCATTAGGCTAATGCAACTTCACCTAATGCAACCTATTTGCAACCTTTTGTGTCAAAAAAAAGATTGCATTAAGCTTATTTTAAAGTATCAAATAGAGTGTTTCAATGAGCGGTTGTAGTTAATGACATTGTAACATTTGCAAATTTCGATTTTTTATTTTGTAATTTCTAAACACATTGTTATGGGAATTATTTCTTTTTAAACCATTTCATTATGCACACACACATATGTTGCAATTTAAATTAAAATATTTAGACTTAATTACATGTGTTATTAAATTATTTATTTATTTTATTTCTTTAAGGATTATAAAACTTAAAATTTTATTCATTAACAAACTTTTTTTTTATATATAGTAATATTAATAATTATAATAAATAGCAAAACAATATTTTTAAGCATTATTTATGATTTTATAAACATAACACTTTTATAAAAGTGTTAATATTTAAGCCTTATAAACTTTATTTAAACTATTAAATCCTTATTAAATAAAATGCTTTATAAACATTTTATGACTTTATAAACTTAAATTAGTTATAAAACCTATTTTATAAACCTTATAAAAGCTTTAACCATGACTCAATAACTAATAGAAACTGCAAGGGCCATTTTTGTCACAAACCGAAACTATGTATGTGTGTGTTGTGGGAATTTTCAGACAAGGGTAACAAAGGGCAGAACAGGAGGGACCTGTTCTGCCAAAAGGCCAAACTTTCAGCAATTCCCAACCCAGCCGCCCATGCCCCTCCCGTTCGTCGGCCTTCACACCACCGAAAGCTCCACCACTCGCAAAATTCGGCCATTTAATGCGACCCTCACGCTCGGCCGACCCTCCTCCAACTTCCAACCTCCTAATTAATGCCTTAAATCGGATTAATCACGCGTCTAACACCATCATTATTCGACCGAACACTAAAATCGTTCTCTAACTCGAATTCGTTCCTCTCAACCACCAAACTCGAATTAATCACACACACAACTCTGCGACATCCATCTGATCCTCCCAGAAGCGTTGAATCAAGAAAAGATCACTCCAAACGTCGAGTTCAAACTCAAGAACGGCCGAGACTAAGCACGAACTCGAACTCACCATCTGGATACAAATACAGGTACGTGATAGGCTCATTCAGTTCGTTTTTAAGTATAGATCAAAAGCCCCATGAACTCAGAAACTCAAGTTTACTCGTTCGTTAGAATTTGAAAGGTTTAGGAGTTAGGGTTTTCTTGTTCTTGATTTGGGGATGAACAACACATGTGGTTTAAAAAGACTTTGTTCTCATTTCCCTCAACAAAACCCCACCCAGCCGAGTGGTTAAGACACTCGGGCTGGGAGGGGCAGACCGAGGTTCGAATCCCATGCGTAGCATCAAAACCGGTTTTTTAGCCTTTAAACACCTTCCTTTTTCATTTTCAACACATTTAAAAATTCTGAAAAATTATAAAAAAATTCTATAAAATATCTTTCAACATTTTAAAGATTCTGTCATTTTTTTTATTATTTCAGAACTTTATTTTTATTATTATTTCCTTATTTGGTTATTATAAGTGTTATTATAATCATGTTTATAGTTAAAAATCATTATAAACTATGAAAAATATCTAGAAAAATTCTAAATATTTATTTTTCAAACTGTATTTGATATTCATAATAATATTCTAATTATATTAATTATGTAATTATCATTAAAGGTTTTAAACCATTATTTTAACTTATAAAAAAAACATATTAATGTGTAAAGAGGTTTAAAAAAATATATTTATAAACGTTCTGTTTATATTAAAATCATTTTATCACTTTATTTTTATAAAACTTAAGCTAAGGGTTATTTTTATAAATATTATTGCTAATATTATTTATGAAAGCCTTGTATAACTTTACTTATATTCTAAAGGAAATTTTTATAAAATCTATTTTATATGGTGTTTTATTAAATTATTAAATTTTGAATACTTTGTTTTAATTTTAAATTTATTTGTTGAACTTATAAAATTATTGTATAACTTTATAAAAGTCTAGACTTAATACTTAGCGACTTGTAGAAATATTCGTATATGCTTATTCAAAGCAGGTTGACAAGTGTTTGTAGATTCACAATTACCTATAGTTGTATTATTGGATTGCTTAGCAAAAACAAGTGAGTTTTCATATCCCCTTTTTAGTTTTATATTATTTTGGGGCTTTCACACATGTCCTTATTCAAAAACTTAGAAACTTTTATCTTTTGATACTTATGCAAACTAAGGAATGCCTATCTAGTTGAAATGCTATCATGTGATGAGCTTGTGTTGTATACTTGTTGCTTATGTGCTTTGTTGATCTTATTTGCTACTTGAAATCGTAATCGTAAACGTATTCTTGTACTTGGTTCCTAAGAGAGTCGCGCTCTCTTCGCGTGTGAATTCCGTGTTAAAAAGGACCGGTACACCATTTTATACATACTTGTTTCATATGCATGCATAACTTTTATACTTGTAGTCATTTGAGTTTGCATATTTTTATACTTATGCTATCAAAAATATGACTACTCACCAACTATTCATTTAGTTGACTTTTATTTTACATGTGTGATCTAGGAAGAATGGACCTAGATAGTTTATTTAATGACTTATGTTTTTATTTTGTATTTGACATTTGAAATTTGTATTGTAATGGTTGTCTTAGACTTTGAAACTTGGTAATTTGAATTATGAAACTTTAAATTTTATATCATGAGCCTTTGAACAATCTTTCACACATCATGCCTCGACGAATTCCGCCACCGGTCGGGGTGTGACAGACATACCTTGAACGTTTTAAAAGGCGGGGCGAAAATTTATGGCTCACAATACATTGTTATTTTTTTTTAAACAATGGGAGGACAAAACCAATATTTAAAGCAAAACGTAATCTTTTTGTTCGAAAAATTAACACTATAAACGGAAAAAAGAGGAGGTGTGGTTGCCCCCAGCCCCTATCCTTTGTTCATGGTTGGACTGATTAAATATTAAAATCACATAATGGTTTTATACTTTTTTTTGGATTTTAAACATATACCTTTTTTATATTTTAAAAATATAATGCTTTTATACTTTTTTTGAATTAAAAATACACTTTAATAAATGAGTATTGAGAATAAATACTTGTAATAAATTATTTTTAAAAAGCTAATAATTTTAAATAATTCAATTATATAATTATATAAAAATCTGAACAATTTATTATAGTAATTTAATAAATAATTAAAAAATCATAATAAGTAACACGAATATCATATTTTTAAATATATATTATAATTCTTAAATACCTCTTATTATTTTGTTATTTATAATTTTTAAATATTCAATATTTAACATATGTGATACTAAATAATAAAAATATATGTATATACGTTAGTTTTGTTGGGCATCTAATAGATAGTTTTATCACCTCTTTTTTATTAAATATTAAATAAAAGGGGTTTTGCATCGTTGGTATACCATGATTTTTCAAACAGAAAATCATAGTTCAAATACATCTCAAATCATATTGAGGTTAAGGGGGTCAAGGTGTTTTCTCATAATGGTTTCATCCTTGGGTAGGACATCTTGGGTTCAGGTGTTGCTATATGATACAGGTTTCGAGTCTTTGGACGTTCAAAAAAGTAAATGTTAGATGTCACTTGTTACTTTTGGTGAAGTTTAAATTTTAATTTTTATCCTTTCTATTAATAATTATGATTTTCTATAATAACTGTCACACCCCGAGCCGGCGGGGTTGGATCGGAGTCCCCGTCGGGCGGAAGGTTCCCGGGGCGTGATGCTGCATATCTCGTTTGTACACATCTTCTCTTTGTTTTCTGGGCCTCTAGTGAGTTACAAACAGAGTTTGAAAAGGTCAAATCTTTGATGATTCTAGGTATGAATGGAAAACAACATCTTTATTGGTTTTATTGGTTCTATTTCCTATTTTTTAATATCGTGAGTGATAATCATAATGATCAGATTGTTTACATAGCATCAATGTTAAGAATAACTAAAGCACAATCAAACATTAAACCAGGATTACAAAGTTAAATTACAATATCAATGTTTAGTAATTTAACTAAGTAAACCTAACAAAAGAATCAAATGTTTATATCTTGTATCTGTACAAGATATCAAAAGTGATGAGTATTATCAACAAAAGATGTGCTTCCAAAATCAACTAGGTCCTCTATCTAGGCCACCTAGCATGCAATCCAATAGCCTTAGCTTAAACATGTTCTTCACCTGAGAAAGCATGTAAGAAAACAAAGTCAACACAATAGTTGGTGAGTTCATAAAGTTTATAACTTTAAAATAGTTTTAACAAACCTCCTTCGGTAAAACATTAACCTCATTAACTCCACATGTAATTTCCAAATCGGTATGCTTATATATAAGGCATACCCCTGAGTCGAGCCTACAACCCGCCCAGACGCCATCCCACCACATACTAATCCAGATATGACACTGTTGTTAATAATAATTAAGCATTTTACCTACCAATCAACCCATTCCTCATCAAAGCTTTTTTTTTCTGTTTCAAATTTTACAAGTCCATAATGTTCACAAGTGTTAGTTTCAAAGTATGTTTATCAAGCATCATAGTTTCACACGCACATAGTTTAGCTGTCCCTAATCTCATGCGTGAGTACAAGCTCTGCACTAGCAGTCGTTTAGCAATTACGTAGCTCACGGATAGATACATGCTCTGCACTAGCAGTCGTTTAGCAATTACGTATCTCATGAATTAGTTTAGCTTAGTCTAGCAATTACGTGTCTCCTATATAAGATACAAGCTCTGCACTAGCAGTCGTTTAGCAATTACGTATCTCATACATAGACACAAGCCATGCATACACAAGTAATCCAGCAATTACATATCTCATATAAGCAGACAAAAGCTCTGGACTACCAGTCCTTTAGCAATTACATGTCTCTTATATAGATAATAGCTTAGCATCGTTATGTTTATGTTTAGCAATTACATACCTCATATAAGCAGACAAGAGCTCTGGACTACCAGTCGTTTAGCAATTACATGTCTTTTATATAGGTAATAGCTTAGCCTCGTTACGTTTATGTTTTACATGTAACTCAATCCATTGATACAAGCTCTGGACTAGCAGTCGTTTAGCAATTACGTAGTCTATGATTAGATACATGTACAATGTTTCATGCGAAAGTAGTAGTTTCAAGCATATAGTTTCAAGTGTTCACACATTGTTTCATCATGAATCCCATAAGTTGGCATCAAGTCTCATGTTTAAAGTATAAAGTTCTCACAAGTATAAGCATCAAGTCTCATGTTTAAAGTATAAAGTTTCACAAGTATAAGCATCAAGTCTCATGTTTAAAGTATAAAGTTTCACAAGTATAAGCATCAAGTCTCATAAGCATCTGTCATATGATTTCAAGCCACAAGTTTAAAGTATAAGTTTCAAGTCCATTGTTTCTCAAAGTATAAAAGGTTCCAAGCATAAGCTTCAACATAAGTATCATGTTTGTGTTTAAAGCATTAAATAACATTTCAATTGTTTATGAAAATGTTTAACATGCTTCTCAGTCCCGAAGTAAAACAAATAAGTTTGAAAAGGGACAAATGAACTCACCTTATGTCCGTAGTGATTGACTAAGTAGAATAAGAATGCACGCGCTCTTTGTTTGTTCTTGTTATGATGTTCACGCTCCTGTATTGATTTCATAGTATTTGTGACTTATGAGTATGTGTTGGATTGATTTGTGTGTGTATAAGTATTAGTGTTAGCCCTAAAGCTGGCTAACACTTTGTGTCTCGATCTTCACTCGACCCTTAGTTATTTGTCTTTGTTGTGTCATCAATTTCCCACAAGGTTTAAGTTAACTTTACTTTGCTAATAAAATCTTTCATTCCATTTGAATCTCCATAGTGATAAATAAATTTTCTAAGTATGAAAGCTTAGGTTTTTAGTTTTAATATTAATCCAATTTAACATGTTATAACCTATTTCATATTCGTTGTTACTTGAACCTTGTGGACCATTTGTAGGGTCAAATGATTAATGTGGGTCGACATAGGTGGACCTAACATTTTATTAGGGTCGAGGACAATCACTTGGGCCGTAGAAGGCTGCTGGGCCGTTTAATGGATAGTGGGCCGAACAAGGAATTGGGCTAATAGCCATGATGAGCCGGCGTGGTATGGTGGGCCGAATAATTAAGCTAATCATCGTGTTGGGCTTTTGCTTGAATCTTTTGGGCCGACGACAAAATCAGGGACCTGTTATTACACCCCACACAATAACATGTGAGCTGGTGATTAAATTGGGTCAACCTCATTCATTCTCGAGTGTTGTCGTCGGTTGGTCACAAGAGCAGCGAACCTTCTAGTGTTTTAGGAACAAGGTTCGGCTAATCCTTACAAAGGCTCGTGGCTCTGCATGAATACGGTTCGGCTACGGTTCCAACCCATGGTTCGCTGCTGTCAAATGGTTCGGCCATGATGTCACCAGAAGGCTCGGCTGCAAGGGTTCGGGAGGGAGGCCAAGGTTCGTAAGTGGAGGCATGCAGGTTCGTTCCTGGATATGGTTCGGTGGTTGTTGATAAAAGGTTCGGCTAAGGTTGCATCGAAGGTTCGTAGACATATAGTTCGTCTAGGATTCGCCCATGCCACACGTGCATGGGTTCGGCTCATGGTGACAACTGATCCAAGGGTTCGTTGCTGGGGTCGAGGTTCGGTGGGCTTGGAAGGTTCGTGACTTGTCCGATGGTTCGTGGGGTTGAGCTCGCACATAGGGTTCGTTGGTGATGGCCGCAAGGTTCGCCACCTAGAAGGAAGGCTCGCCTAGGGTTCGGTTGGCTGAAGATGGTTCGGCTAATCAACTGCAGAAACAGGTTCGCCACTTGAACCTCACGAACCCTGTTCATCGACCATCCTCGAGCTGCCTGTTGCGGGAATCCATGCTCCGGTGTTTATGTGGTGTTAAACGGTCGCTCCTGGTCGTGATCTTATGGCGAATAGGAGGTTTTAACCGGTTTTTGTGTGTGTGGGTCGACCCATGTATATAAAACCCTAATTTCGTGGTGTTTCAAGCTTCAATACCTCGAGTTTGACCGGAAAAAATTCCATATGAGTTGTACTCCCGTGTAGAGGGCTTCAAGATGGTCGTTTAGGCTCAAGAATCATCGATTTTCGTTGAGAAATGGAAGAGTTATGGAGCTTTGAAGTTGAGAAGTGGTGAAATTTTTTAGAGAGAGAAGGAAAACGGGAGAGAGAGTGTAGAGAGAGAGAGGGTTTGTCATAAATGAGAAGATTATCCTCTTTCAAGGCTTATATACCCCGGGGGTATCCGGGTTTGTTTCGGTTGCTCGGTTCGTATTTATGTCGCGTATCCGGAGCATTACGCGCATTTTTCGTAAATTAAATAAAAAGATTATTTTAAGATTGTTTAGGATACAATTATTGTCAGAAATCATTTTAAAGATCGCTGTATTAAATTATTTATCAAATTATAATATTTTACGCATTTCACTAATTTGTTCACGATTTAATAAAATAGTTTAGTTTAATTTTATTTATGATGAGTTTCAAAATTGTAAAACAGGAAATATTTTATTTCCTTAAGTTTATGATCGCTCGTGTCGTTATTCGTTTTCGTTTTCGTCAAATCGCGTCGCCATCGCGCGTATTCGTTCGAATCGTCATTCTAACGAACACGTCGATGGTTTGGCTTTCTGATTCTTGTTTTCTACTGATAAGTCATTATTTTAGAACATTAAACTATCCGAATTATTCTTACAGATCGTCACCTATACGAACAATTCGGCTGTTTAGTATTCCATAACAATAACCGTTAAAGTTTTGTTTTGTTTAACCTCACATACGTTTATACACAATAGTATCATATCAAGTATCTGTGTTTCATCACTGTGTTGTCTGACGTGTGTTCTGACTGTTAAACCCTAAGGTTTCAGTCAAATTCCGACAATCGTATAATAGTTTCATGTTAATCAAAATGTATCAATAGCATAAACATATTTTCACGTAAAGTGTACCTGAGTTACTGTACGGTTTACTGTTGCGATCACTGTTCCGGCACGCGTCCGGCACTGGTGTTACAATAACAGTTACCATAGTAGCATCGGATGCGCACCATTCGAGGCTCTGTATGGCCGAAGATGTCGGTCACCGATCTGTTGGACTGAAGTAGGAGATAACCGTATAACTGGGCCAGGGCTTATTCAGGAAACTACTGATAAGATTCCTCAGATTCAACAAAGGTTACAAGCAACCAAGAGCAGACAAAAGAGCTATGCCGACAAACGGCGCAAGCCGTTGGAATTTCAAGTGGGAGACCGTATCATGTTAAAGGTATCCCCATGAAAAGGCGTAGTTCGTTTCGGAAAGAAAGGCAAGTTAGCACCACGATACGTAGGACCGTTCGAAATCATAGAACGTATTGGTCCTGTGGCGTATAGACTGAGATTACCAGATGAACTCAGTAGTGTGCATGACATTTTCACGTTTCCAGCTTAAAGAAATGCCTTGCAGACGAATCGCTTGTCATACCAGTCGAGGAAATTCAAGTGGACGAACACTTACATTTTATCGAGGAACCTTTAGTGAGTGATATCCAATAATTAGAAAACCATATTGAAAAGTGTACTTATCGTCGTGTTCGTACGGGTGACGATCCGAACGAATACGCGCGACAAATGTATGATTCGATTTAAACAGGTAAATTTAATATTTTCATAAATTTAAAATAAACGAAAGATATCTAGTTAATTTACTAGGAATTACCACCTAATTTAATTTAATAAATTCTATTTTTAAAATCGTAACAAAACGTTACGAAAACGAACGAAAACCAACGTTCTACGCGAAACCGAGCGAGACCGAACGAGCCCGAACATACCTGAGTGTTTGAAAACACTTAATGAGGCATTAAATGCCCATATCTTCCCCCACCTACCAGCTCCACCATCACCATATTCGTTCTCTCTCTCTCAACTTTCTCTCTCTAGAATCAAAACCCTAGATTCTTCATTTCTTCGCCAAATCGAGCCATCTTGGTAAACCACAAAAACCTATAGATCACGAAAGTACAAGCAACCCGAGCCTAGAACCATCCAAATCAAGGTAAAATCGAGTTAAAGGTTGCGATTTGTAGGGTTTTCAAACCTCTTGTTTGAACCTCACTCCTAACCGGTTAAACCCACTCAAAACCTTAGTGAAACTTCACGAAATCATTAAGGGGTGATGTAGGAGCATGTAAAGCTTCATGACTTCATCATAAGCTCCAAAATGGGGATCTGCACATTGCTGTCTTCGAACAGCCGAATGGGTGAAGGCCGAAGTGACTTGTGGCCGAAGGAACCCCTCAACCGAATGGGTCATGGCCGAATGGAGCCTCTGGTTCGCATGATTCTCACTGATTTGCACGAGCATGACATTCGCATGGCAGCCCTCATTCAGTCAACCCTTTCACTCGCATGCCTAGCCACTTTCGGCCAACACTTTCGCATGCTCCTCCCTATTCGGCTGGGTAATCTCATTCGCATGGCCATTCACATGAACTCTATTCGGCTAATCCTCATTCGCAGGGCAGTCATTTCCCATCACTAGGTCGCATGAATGAGATGCATCGAATGAACATAAGGGGATTAGCCATGCATGGGGTTGTAAGTGAATTGCATGCATGGGGTGTGTACGTGAATCGTACCCATTAGGGTTTCGTGAGTTGTAAATTGTGTCGAAATCAATTATGATAAGCACCTTGATAACAAGACTTTCTCTATATCATTTTAACATATAAACTTGGATTAAACTATAAATTGGATTTGAAACATTCGGGTTTTACTATAATAAACCATGAACAAGGTTTTAATACTAAGGCTCTTCCTAAACCTTTTCAACCTATAAAATGAGTTTTAACAAAACAAAGGGTCTAAATCATTGGTATTTGTTAATTCAAATCAGGGGTTACAAAGAGTAACGTTACCATTACTTATAAGCTTAAAGAACTAAGGAAAACAAGTTAGGAATTAATCAAGGATCAAGAAAGAGAGTTAAGTTTAGGTGTTGACTACATTGTGAACATCTAATACTTAGTAAATTCTATACAAACATACAACTAAGTTAGATAGTTCAATTGGACTTTCTAAGCTAATTTGTACACAAGAACGATCAAAGAACCATGGAAAACGAAGATCTAGAAACGGGCTTAGTGTTAGTCGAGCGAGATTAACCTAAGTATAACAAGTTAACTTATAAATTGCTTATATTAATTTATGTTTTAACAAAAAGGAAATGATTTATAAATTACCTTATTTAAACTATTTTAAAATAAATGAAATGATTTCTAATCTAAACATTTAACTTAAAATGAGTTTCATTAAAGACGTTTTACCTAAAAAAGACCATGAATATAATGAACTAGACCTTATATAAGTAGGGTTTAGTTGTGAACATCTACGGGGAAAGGGACAATTAGTGTAGACTAGTTAGAGTAACATAGAAACTGTAACATCAGTGCCGGAACCGTCACCGGAACAGTGATCTCTACAGTACATGAACAGTAAAACAGGTACGAATCTTATACATTTCAGTAAGTTTCCTATTCATATCATTTATCATTATCATAGTGTGTTATCATAGAACAAAATTCAGAAACATTTAACGGAAACATAGTTCAGGACAACGGTTCTGGAGTCAGATAAATATTTGACAATACAGAACCATCATGTGATTATTTGTTTAGGATTTATTAAGTATAAACGTATGTGAGGTCTTATAGAACAAAACACTTGAATATTGTTATGTGAATGCTAAATCGACAGGTTATTCGTATAGGTGACGATCTGTACGAATATATCTGAAAGTTTAACGTTCTGAATGATATTCTATAATTAGAAAACAAGATTGAAAGGTATAGTTATCGCCGTGTTCGTACGGGTGACGATTCGAACGAATACGCGCGACGATCGTACATTTCAATTTAAACAGTTAATTAATATTTTTTTAAATTAAAATAAATAGAAGATATTAGCTAATTTATTAGGAATCACAACCTAGAATAATTAAATGATTCCTATTTTAAAATCGTGTCATTTTGTCGCGAAAACTACGCGAAACGGCTATTTACGCGAAACCAAACGGGACAGAACAAGCGGGTATTTTTCCCACAATTAATGAGGACATTAAATGCCTCAACCACCACCACCCTCTCCTCTTTCCCTCTCATTCACGTCCAAACCCTTTCTCTCTCTAAAAAGTTTTCTCTCAACTTCTCTCTACAAGATCGTGGTCATCTCGTGTCGGATCCAAGCTTATTTAGTGTCAAAACGATCATCACACTACAATGATCAAGAAAGTACAACAATTTCACGAGATTACCCACTGATTTTAAAGGTAAAGCTTTGATTATGTTCGGTTTTAGAATGTGTGTCACGAAACCCTTATGTTTGATGATTCTAATCGGCCAAAACATTCACTAAACACATAGACACACGCGTAGGAATAGCTGGATTGTTGTTGCAACAGGTGTAACTTCGTAGGATGGAGATGGATGCAGGTTCGTGGCAATCATCATCGGCCGAACCCTATATCCTTGGCCGAACCTTGGTTGGGTGGGAAGATAAGGAAACGAACCTAGCATCTCTCTTTAGACGAACCCGTACCCTAACTCACGAACCCATGAAAGCCTGCAACAAACCTGGAGGGTCTGATTCACGAGCCCTGCACAAATCAGTCACGAACCCTGCGGCTCTTAACCACCGAACCTTTTTGTCAGCCTAACCCTAGCCCGAACCTTGTAGTATTCAAATCAGCCGAACCTGTTTAATTGGAAAGGGACGCGAACCTTGCATGGCCGAACCCTGGCCATGCAGACTTGAATAGCTACGAACCATAAGATCACCGAACCCTATTACTGAACCCTGGGTGTGCAGCGAACCATAGTTTCAGACGAACCATATGTTGCTAGCCGAACCCTACATGTTGCCAACTTAGCCGAACCTTAGGACCACTTGTGGATTTGACGAACCTAAGCTAAAAGGTTCGCTGCCCTAGGTATGTTGAACCTAGAGAGCCATTAAAATCTTTAGTTTTTATGATACTTAGGGCTTGTATACGTAAACATGATTGGGTTATTAAATTTATGTGTGTGCATGGAAGTATAAGGAACATGCAAGTCGTACAAACTTATGTTAGGGTGAGCTAGAGAAATCATGAAGGTTCATTATGTTATAATAATGTTTCTTAATTAGTGAACCTTTAAGAAAATGGTTATAAGTCATGAGAATCAAAAAACGAAAGTTGGATGATCAATTGAGAATCAAAGATCTTCATTTGGGCTTAAATGGGCCCAATGGGACTTGATTAAGTCCATCATATGTTAAACGCTTAAATTAAATTTAAATAATGATGTTTTTATTATAGAATTGGAAGTTTGTGAAGGTATTCAATTAAAGTTAATAATTTTCTAAAATCTTGTTTGATTTGAAATATAATTTATAAATGTCATTGGTTTCTATTACGTTAATTTTGTTATAAAAGTTAGTTTTAATATCATTGATTGGGATTTTGTTATAAAATAGACAATGTCATTGTCTGGATTTTAAACATAAAACAAAGGAAACTCTGCCGAAATTGCTAAAAATATGAAAGTAAGGTATTAAGATAAACCATGGGAGTTGGGATTTTTTTTAAAGGGGTAACTAAGATAGATTAGATCTTAGATACACTTAGTACTAAGACACTTACTTGCACACATACCAAGGTCAAACCTTAGGCACAACGTCTGCTACGCGTACTTATTATATTCGAATTCTTATAAAATAACTCAGGGACTGAAGATACTTAGCCTACAAACAAGAGTGTGTATTCTGTGATAGTACATTAGACATCAACACAGGTGAGTTCATTGCCCCTTTTCTAACATTTTGTTTTAAAACGCGGGGCTGATAAGCATGCGTAAACTGTTTATTTAAATTGTTTACTTAAATGCTTTTAAATTTATATGTTTTACATATATAAATGTTATCCTAGACCATGTCTAGGAGAATTTTATGCAGGTTTACTAACTGATTTACTTATAAATTAAGTGAATCATCGGGTTAAACTAAACATTTCAACAGATCAAAACATTTCAAACGAATCAAACTAAACATTTTGACAAAACAAGTGTGTGAGTTCAAGGAATCAACAAAATATTTTGACGAATCAAATGGGTGATTTCAATGAATCAAACAAAACATTTTGACAAATCAAGTGGGTGAGTTCAACGAATCATACGAAACATTTTGACGAAACAAGTGTGGGATTTCAACGAATCAAACGAAACAATCTTTGCAAAGACAATATTCGATGTTCTACAAATCAAGTGTTTGTTGAACAATGAAACAAGTGTACAATTGATTAATGAATCTAGTATTCTATGATCAACGAATCAAGTGCATCTTGTAACAGCATCAGACGAATCAATAAATCATTTTCAAGGGAAAGCCTGGGAAATACCAGAGATAACATATGCCAAAACAGACGAAACAAAAACCCTACACTTCAAGAAGTCCTAGGTAGACCGTTTGATTTGTAGGTCGTATGTTTGAGGATATTTACAGATTCCCTAACTACTAAGTACCTAGATTGACAGACTAGTCTACTCGAGTTTGACCAAGGCCCAATCATTAGGACTTAGATTTTATTAAATGTTTATTTATTTATTTACTTAAGCATTTATGACTGTTTGTACAATTACTATGATTGGTCATATTATGTGATGAACTTATGAAATCAACATGGATTTCAAATGATGGTAATTACAGGGACAAAGGAACAGAAGAATTTTGGGTTTAATGAGAAGGGTAAAAATGCTTAACTATCATTAACAACAGTGTCATATACGGATTAGTATGTGGTGGGACGTTGGCTGGGCGGGTGGTAAGTTCGACCCTACATATGCCCTATATATAAGCATACCGATCTGGATATTACATGTGGAGTTAATGAGGTTAAGGTCTTTACCAGATAAGGTTTACAAATCATTTTCAAACTCTAAACTATATGAACTCACCAACCATGTGTTGATTTTATTTTTGCATGACTTCTCATGTGACGAACAGGTCAACTAGGAAGCTTATGCTTTTGGACTAGGACTTCAGATAGAAGGCTTAGTATTTTTGGACCTGCATATTTTTGAAGACATCATTATACAATTTATTTTGTGTATCTTGTGTAAAAACAAGATAGAAATTTATGATGTTGATGATAGATTTACATTGTTAAATTATAAACAATACTGATGTAATTTAACTTTGTAATTCTATTATATTTAGCATTTCTCATTTATATATCATGTGCAATGTAAACAATCTGATCACTTCTCTCACGATATCACGCTCGGGAACCTTCCGCCCGTCGGGGAAACCCGATCCTACCCCGCCGGCTCGGGGTGTGACAGAAACACACTAGTAATCTAGGGCACATAGTTGCACACCGAGACCAAAACCCTAGATACGTCAACTATAACTACTTATAATATTCGAATTCTCTTAAAACAACTCCGGTACTGAAGATACTTAAGCTACAATTAACGAGCGCGCTTGTGATTCATTACTTAGCAACACAGGTGAGTTCATTGCCCATTTTGTAAACATTTTTTGTTTTACAAACGCGGGGCTGAGAAGCATGCGTAAATTATTTTCTTAAAATATTTTTACGTAAATGCTTTTACTTCATATATGTTTTATATGTCTAATTGTATCCTAAGGATCAGAATCAAAGAAATCATATCCGTGTGTGAATCAAAGAACTAATAAACTCAATAACGAACAATTCGAGGTGGATGTCAGTTGTATGCAGATCAAGACCACGTGTTAACACACGGAAAATCCCAGCATAAATAGTAGACTTTTATAGTCACGCTATATGGTCATAAATCAAACAATCAAACGAATTCAAGAGAACAGAGGTGAACATAGATCAAAGGATATCCTAAAGTCCCGACATGTACAGTAGACCTGAAGGTCAAGCTGATATGGGCACATCATGAAAGTCCCGACACATACAGGTAGACTCATTTGGCTCAAGCCTGATATGGGCCACGTGTGAGACGATACAAGCTGGACACCACCAACAACTAAGACTAATTGATTGAGTCAAATAAGGCCCAATCATTATGTCTTAGTTGTATTAAATGTTTATTTATTCATTTAATTAAGCATTTAATATCATGTTTCTACAAATACTACGGTTGAACATGAATGCGTGATGAACTCAAGAAATTGGTAGAATTTCAATTTGTGGAACTCAAAATCTAATATGTCGATGGTGTGGAATGGAACTCTTAATTATCATTAACAACAATATGTTATGCGGTTTGGTATGTGGTGGGACGGTGGCTGGGCTGGCGGTAAGCTTGACCCTACATATGCCCTATATATAAGCATACTTGATTGGATAGCATAGGTGGTTGTTGATGAGGTTAAGGTTGTCATTTCGAGTGATCAATGTTAACAGATTTTCAGGTTATTCAAACATTGTGAATCAAAGGTATGGGATGAAACGCTTAATTATCACCAGGAACAATATATCATGTGGTTTGATATGTGGTAAGACAGTGGCTGGGCTGGCGGTAAGTTTGACCCTACATATGCCCTATACATAAGCATACTGAACTAGATGGTATAGGTGGTTAATGGTGAGGTTAAGGTTGTCATTCGAACAGGTTTATTCAAATTCATTTTTAAAACAAAACTATATGAACTCACCAACCATGTGTTGACTTGATTCCTTTGCATGTGACGAACAGGTCTGAGTTAGAATTCTATGCTTTTGGACTAGGATGCTAGAGAGAGGACCTAGTATTTTGGATTTGCATATTTTTGAACATCATTATACATATTATTTTGTATATCTTATGTAGATACAAGATAGAAGAATTATGATGTTGATAGTAGATTTACATTGTTAAATTATGAACAAAACTGATGTAATTTAACTTCGTAATTATATCTAATTTAGAATTTTCTCATTATACATCATGTGCAATGTAAACAATCTGATCATCACGATTATCATTCCCAATATCGCGCCCCGAGACCTTTCCGCCCGACGGGACACACAATCCGGCCCGCCGGCTCGGGGTGTGACACATATCCATCCGAGAACCATTTATTTTGATTGAGAATACCTTATGGTGGTACACACTTGAGCGAGAATTTCATAAATTCCTTGGGGTAGAGAACTCCAAAGCCAAAATAAGAAACCATCGTGGGCCACCTATCCAAACATAAATTTCCTTAAGTTCAGCCAAGAACATCACTTAAGTTGATGGCCAAACCGAGAAACCCTCAAGCTAATGTTAATTGATAACCACTTGGGTTGGGTGCAATCGGGTTAAGATGTTCTCACTTATATTACTTAAACTTTGGGTTAAAAACATAGATAAACTTTAAAACAAATGTCTAAATCATAGACATGGTTTTAAAACATGTCAAAGGGTTATAACTATGCTTTATTTTGATCAAAGTAACCATAGTGTTTACTTATATAAAAATAAGTTAGCCACTTTTACTACAAAGTTGGTGGACTTACCTAAGTGATATACCATTTGCTAAACCCTTTAGTAACCCATTAAACGATTATGTTTTTATAACATAATACTTATATAAACACACTCAAGCGAAGATAACCATTTCAAGTTGACATAAGGGTAATATTCTAGGTGTCAACCTAAAGACCTAAGTTGTACTTAGGAATAATATGATGTCCACACTTTAACAATAGGTTAAAGCCAATAACAAGGATAATCATATAAAAAAGAAGGTATTTCGTACTAATCTTAATCTAAATTGGTTAAGTATTAGTATGTTATACTATCAAATGAGTTCAAAGGAAAACCAAGATATAAAAACTTATAAAAGTTAACCAACTTTAGGGTTAACCTACGAATTAATAACTCGTACTTATAAGTTACAAACAACATTGAATTCAACATAGGTTTTGAATACAACAACATCACAACAACAAAGATTGTGTGCATTTCTTGATTACTTAGTAAACCACATCAACTACAAGGTGAGTTCATATGCCCATTTTCTAATCTTTTGATTTTATATGCGAGGTTGAAAAACATGCTAACTCTTTTAAATTATTAAAAGTTTTAGTACAGAATTTCAAATATCATGTGGTTTAGATAATAAATATTTTATCTTTATTATTACACTTATATCAAGATCAATGTGCATGCTTGTGTGTGCATTAACAATAATGACAAATCAAGGATGTTTCATGATAAAATAACTTCATGAATTCACCCAAACATTTAAATAACCTAAGTGAAATAAGATTTGATCTTATAACACTTTGTTATTTACAATGAGATAACATGAGACAATTACAAGTGATAACAATAATAATAATCATGATAACATAATTTCATGATGATGATATCATTCACTACATATACTAACATCATGTAATAAGACAAGTTCTTATAACACTTTGTTAAAGACTATGAGAACACATAACACTGAGAACAAATGACACTGAGACAATGACAATAGGAGAACACATAACAACAACTAATTACTATTAAGATTGTTTGTATTATATCACAACAATCATGTGTCCATGTGTACATGTTCAGTCGTAAGTCCCTTCAAGAAAATCGTTTACCATTGATTTAGTGCGACTAAACCGACAATAGCGTAGTGGTACCATAGGTTTGGCAAACCGCCGGCAAGTGAGGTCAGTACGTTAATCGTAACATTTTCATTGGCCGGTATCCTATGACCGGTAACAGGGCTGCATCAGTCAGGTTTGGTAAGCGACACATGGTGATATTAATCTGTAGACACTAATTGTAATTAAATCCTTCGTTTATATTACTGGTAGTGTCACACCCCGAGCCGGCGGGCTGGATCGACTTTCCTGTCGGGCGGAAGGTTCCCGGGGCGCGATATCGTTGTGATAATCATAGAGATCAGATTGTTTACATTGCACATGATATATAATGAGAAATGCTAAAATGACATTGACATAGAATTACAAAGTTTAATTACATTATCATGTTCATAATTTAACTAAGCAAATTTACCCTAAAGAATCATTGAGTTTTCTATCTTGTATCTGCGCAAGATTTACAAAAGATGATTCATAGTTTTGTCATTCAAAATATACACCACACAAAATGAAGTTAGGTCTTCTAAAAGTCCACTAGCTTAAGTCCTGAATGTCTGGTGACTAAACCTGTTCGTCACCTGATAAAACCTACATTTAAACAAAGTCAACACTAGGTTGGTGAGTTCATAAGTTTAGTAATATAAAACCATTAATTTGTTTTCATACACAAGCACAATGTTACACTCAAGTCTCATTGTTAAATGTCTCACACAATGTACTCTCCATAATTATACTTACAAATAGTATTTCATCCCATTAAGTATGCTTATATAAAGGGCACACGTAGGGGAAACAAGCCCCAGCCGACATCCCACCACATACTTAACAGAATTCAATACCACTTGTAATACAACTATGGATACCCATTTCTATCTCATATGTGTTCAACACATTTGATATTCACCCATAAGATTGTGTTCATCACCCGTTGTGTTTTATATATATATATACATATATATATAGAATAATAGAATATGAGGGATTAAAGTTACCAAAACAAAAGTGATGATAAATCCTCAGTGTTTTAAGGAACATAGATTTATCCAATCTTATCATTATTATTATTCTCTCACTTGTAGGGTTAACTGTAATTCACTTCTAACAATAGGAGTGACAGTTAACGTATTGATATTGTTCTCATCCTGGGATGCATAGAGCCTAAATGGGATCCATTGTTCACGTAATCAGATCACAATGCATCCAATTTACCTCTATCGCATTTGTGTTCTCAGTGCCTTCAACGAAGCTATTACCAGTAATACGACATGAGAGAATCAATTCCCCAGTCTACCAGTTAATAGAATCAAAGTATTTAATTACAATTAGTTACTGTAGATTAATATCACCATGTGTCGTTTACCAAACCTGACTGATGTCGCCCTATTACCGGTCATACGATACCGGCCAATGATAAAATACGATCAACGTACCGACCTCACTCGCCGGCGGTTTGTCAAACCTATGGTACTACTACGTTATCGTCGGTTTAGTCGCACTAAATTAACTGGTAAACGATTCTCTAGTAGGGACTTACGATTGTATATGTACTCATGAACACATGATTGTTGTGATATAATACAAACAGTTTAATAGTAATCAATTGTTGTTGTGTTCACCCATTGTCATCACCTCAATTTTATCTGTTCTCAACGTTATGTGCTCTCATAGTCTTTAACAAAGTGTTATAAGAACTGGTATTATTACACGATGTTAGTAGATGTGTGAATGATATTATTATCATGAAATTATATTTTCATGATTATCATTCTTGTTATCACTTGTAATTATCTCATGTTATATCATAGTCTTCACCAAGTTGTAACCATAGTGTTGTAAGAACTAGTCGTACTACACTTAGTTAGCTCAGGTGGTGAATGATATCATGAAATTATGTTTTCATCATATCATTCTTGTTAATTCTTGTCATTGTCAAAGTGTTATCTCATTGTTCATTCTTGTAAGATTAATAAAGTGTTATAAGATATAATCTTATAACTTGTATTATTCTATTGTGTTGATGTAATCGTAAAACTATATTATCATGATTCATCCTCGTTATCTCAAATAATGTCATGATCACACAAGCATACATCCAATGATAAGTGATAATAAAGGTAAAACGATATTATCTAAATCATAGTATAGTTTAAATGTTGTACTAAAAATTTTAAATAATTAAAAGGATTAGCATGTTTCTCAGCCCCGCAATTTGAAATCATTAAGATTAGAAAAGGCGCGTATGAACTCACCTTGTAATTGCAGTGGTTGACTGAGTATTAGTAGAAAATGCACGTGCTCACTGTTGTTCTTGAGTTTGTGTTCACAATCCGGTGTTGTATTCAAATTGTATGTAACTTATAAGTATAAGTTATGGGTATGCGTATGTGTGTGTTAGCCCTAAAGTTGGCTAACACTTGTGATTCTTTGTTATCGCTTAGTCCTCATTCACTTGTGATGGGTCATACTAGCACTTAACCATTTACGTTAAGCTTAGCATATCGTGTTAATGGTGATTAGTGACTTGGTCTCAATCACCTTTATTAGCCCTTAATTCCAAGTTTGATAATCCATAATAGTCTCAAAGTGTAGGACTTAGGTTTATTGTTATGAGAGTTTGCAAATCAAGGTGGTTTCTAAGTATAAAAATTAGGTTTATACATTAAAACTTTGCATGTTGTCATAGTAATAACTTAGAATAGTTGTCTTTTCTTTGAACATTTTGGTAGGTGTTTTAAGTGATAATCATTACTAATTAACACCTTATAAAGAAAAGTTTTACCCTTTCACCACCTTTGTAGAAATTGATGAATGGGATGTAAGAGGTTTGGTTTTAAAATGGTGATGTCCAAGTTGTACTAGTGAGCATCATATGCGAATGGGGACTCCATGCTTTGGCCGAATGAGTACTCAGATATGAATGGATGCCCAACTTCAGCCGAATAGAGGCTTCATTCGGCTGATGAGGTTCAACCGATTGAAGACCCATGCGAACTAAGCCATTCGGCCTCCCACCCATTCGGCCATCAAGTCCCAGCGAATGAAGGTTCATGCGAATGAGGACCCCCCCCCCATTCGGCCACAGCACCCATTCGGGCTGAGAGTCCTTCGGCAGTTCCAGCCCACACGAATCATCTCATTCGGCCCTGGGCCTTTCGGCCGGGCCGTGTGGCTTCCATTCAGCTGTTGCGGCTGCCATCACTTGGGACACCCCCATTTCAAGTGTTAATGACCGAAACATAGGCCACACAAGTCCCCACTTCACCCTAGACTGTTGATGTACCATCCCCGAGTCTTGTGATGGTTTAAATCCGGTTTTTAAGTGTGGGTATCAAAAAGAGAGATAAAACCCTAAAATTCGAAGGCTTGCAGCTCCGATTACCTTCGATTCAATGGATTTTGTTTCCGATCAGTTGTACTTTCACGTAGGGAATGTTAAGAGCTTCGATTTGATAGGTTATTTGCAAGATTTGGTCAAGAAACAAGAAAGATCTAGGTGATTTTGTGTTGGATTTCTAGTGAGAGAGAGAATCCGGAAATTGGAGCTAGAGAGAGGGTGTAATAAATGAGGAAGATGAGAGTATTTAGGGTTTATATACCCCGTGTATGTTCAGGTTCGTTTCGGTTGCTCGGTTTTCGATTTCGTTACGTTTCCAGAACGAATTCGCGTATTTTACGAGATAAATAAAGTTAGTTTTATTTTATTTTATTTTATTAAATGTGGTTATTCCTAGTAAATCTTTTAATTCCTTTATTTTATTATTATTATG
Organism: Mikania micrantha; assembly: GCA_009363875.1. Taxonomy (NCBI): domain Eukaryota; kingdom Viridiplantae; phylum Streptophyta; class Magnoliopsida; order Asterales; family Asteraceae; genus Mikania; species Mikania micrantha. Next base: position 33,987 of record SZYD01001456.1, read on the forward strand.
TCGTTTTGTCGTTTCGTTTTGTCAGATCGTTCCGCCATCGCGCGTATTCGTTCGAATCGTCACCCGAATGAATCCGACGAGGGTTTCACTTTCTGATTCTTGTTTTCTACTTTTCAGTCATCATTCAGAACTTTAAATTCACAGATATGTTTGTGTGAAAATTCATCCACGCAAACACATTGTCAATTCATTATTCGTAAACGAAACTGAATTGTTACTTGAATTGTATTTCCTCACTGACGGACTCAACTAAACTTGCCTATTTTCACATTGTTATCATTGAATTCACATTGTTTTCTCACTGAATTGTCAGCCATCTGATTCCTGTTATTTGTGGATATCAGATCGCAACCGATATGTTTTCGTCTTTTGTTTTCACACTGTTGTTTCTCATGAGTTGTTGTATTTACTGTATTTAAGTTTTCACTTAAACACATACAACTATTATTTTTTTTCTTAGTCCTGTTGTCACATAACTGTTTACACATTGTATTTACACATAGTAAATAGTGAAAGTACACGTACCGTATGAACTTGCCGGACGATTAGGTACTGGTTGTCACAGGTAGACTAAGGAATTGATTTTCTCTCTTGTCATAAAAAATGGTAATAGTTTGGTTGAAGGCACTGATTCTATTAAGACTACAAATGGGATAGAGGTAAATTGGATGCATTGTGGTCTGATTACGTGAGGACCAAAATGGATCCCATTTAGGCTCTATACATTCAAGATTGTGAACAAGATCAATGAATTAACTATCACTCCTAATATTGGAAGTGAATTACAGTTAATTCTACAATTGAGAGAAAACTAATAAGGAAAAGATTAAATTAATCTATTTTCCTTAAAACATTAAGGGATTACCATTACTTAGGTCATGGTAATATATTCTCTTCAAAACATTTTTATTCTATACATATAACACGGTTGGGTGAGAACACGTCATATGGGATTAACAAGTTGTATAACAAATGAGACAAACACAATGTCAAATGATAATGGGTATCCATAGTGGCATTACAAGTGGTATTGAATTCAGTCAAGTATGTGATGGGTTGGCGGCTTCATTCATGATACGTATGCCCTATATATAAGCATGCTTGATACGGATGACACACTATTTGTAAGGGTAACTATGGAAAGGACATTTGTGAGACAAGATATGACAATAACAATGAGACTTGTGTGTGACACAATGACATATGAATGACAACTACAAGCATTTTCAATTACTAAACTTATGAACTCACCAACCTAGTGTTGGCTTTGTTTTAAATGCATGTTTTCTCAGGTGACGAACATGTTTAGTCACCAAACATCAAGACATAAGCTAGTTGGAATTTATAGAGGACCAATAGCTTACTTTGTGTTGTGCATATTTTGGATGACATGTTGGTGAGTCATCTTTTGTAAATCTTGTGCAGATACAAGATAGAAACTCCATGATTCTTTTTGGCTAGATTTACTTGGTTAAATTATGAACATTATTGATGTAATTTAACTTTATAATTCTATGTCAATGTCATGTTAACATTTCTCATTATACGTCATGTGCCATGAAAACAATCTGATCATTTCGATTATCACACGATATCACGCCCCGAAAACCTTCCGCGCGCCCGACTGGAAAGTCGATCCAGCCTGCCAGCTTGGGGTGTGACATAGGGTGTTGGGCCTTGTCATCAAAGCAATGATATGCGTGGTTAAGTTTAAACTTGGTATACAATCGGTTTATTGCAACATCAAGTGCCAGACCGTCCGGCAAGTTCGTACGGTATGTGTACTTTCACTTTATACTATGTGTAAATACATGTACGTGAGCAGTTATCGTATTATCAGAATTCAGTATACAATACGCAGTTGTATGTATTTTAGTGCAAACTTAAATATATTAAGTACAACGCACATTTGAAACATTAGTTGTGTTTATTAAGTGAAAACTTAATTACAGTTAACACAACGAATCACGAGAAACAACAGTTTACAAGTGAACAACGGGAACAAATCGATTGCGATCTGATGTCCATAGATGACAGGAATCAGATGGCCGACAATTCAATGTGAAAACAAAGTGAAAACAGGATGATTAGTTGAGTCCGACAGTGAGGAAACACAATTTAAACATAAACTGCAGTGTCGTTTCAGAATAACGAGCTGACAGTGTGTTTGCGTGGGTGACGATTCACACAAACATATCTGTGAGTTTAATGTTCTGAAATGATGACTGGAAAGTAGAAAACAAAAGTCAGAAAGCAAAAACCATCGTCGTATTCGTTCGGGTGACGATTCGAACGAATTACGCGCGAAGGTGACGCGATCTGACGAAACGAAAACGAAAACACGTCACGAACGAAAATAATTTAATAAAATAAAATAAATAATATTTTACAATTTTGAAACTCATCAAAATAATTAAATTAACTCCTTTTATTTAATTCCATTTAAATTACGCGTAATTTTCCGGAAACGTAACGAATCTACGAACCGAGCAACGAAAACGAACCCGAACACCCTCGGGGTATAAATACACTTAAATGAGTGAAATTCTCTCATTTCCCACTTCATCTTCTTCCCCACAAATCCCAAACCCGGTTTTGAAAACCCTAGCCACCAAAAATCTTCTCTCTTCCATAACTTTCTCATTTCTTCACCAAATTCATCCATTCTTGAACCTACTTGAAGCTCTCATTGTGCTCTACACGAAAGTACAAACCGATCTAGAGTTTACTCCACTGAAATCCGAGGTAATCGAGCTTGAAAGTGGCGATTTCTAGGGTTTTCTCATCTAGTCGACCACCACCATTAGAACCGGTTGCAACCCTTAGCCGACCACATAACCGAGCCTTATGACCAAGATAACCCTTCCTAACCACACCATCCTCGGAAACCACCACGATGGGGCGGCCCTAGGTCAGCCATGCTACGGCTGAAGCACACCAACAGCAAGCCGAAAGGCTCTGGTCGAATGACTCTTGACCAACGAATGAGTCACCTTCGGCCAGGTCTATTCGAGCCTTTCATTCGCCACCTCAGCTCCGATTGAGCCACCATTCGCCGCCGCCCCATTCGACCGACCAACCCCACCATTCGGCCGACTCACCTGAGCCCCATTCGGCCAAAGCCTTCCCCTTCGCTGGGCCAGACCCCATTCGACAACCCTTCTCCAGCCTTGTCTCATGCGGCCATCTACTTAGCCCAGTCAATTTCGAGGCTCAACTTCATCACTAGCCATCAGTCGGCCCACTATTGTTCCAAGGCTCTTTGATGCGGCCCATTTACATTCCTGGGCCCAACAGTGGAACTAAACATAGCAGCCTGGCCCAACAGATTATCCTTAGGCCCAGATAACCTTTAGACGAGCCTAAGATTTTGTAACCTTGCAAAAGCCAATCGGCCCAACTAAGAGCCCAAACTTCCTTCATGGGACCTACTGCCCACTGTTTCGGCCCATGGATTTGTTCGGCCCAGAAATAGTTGTAATGGCCCAAGGCCTATTGTGGCTCAACTCTAATTCATTAGGCCCAACAGCTTAGTTTCTTGGCCTAGTAGACTCATTTGGCCCAACAGCATATCAATTCAGCCCAAACAGATGAGGCCCAGTTTGGCCCAAGGACTAACCTTATGTGGGCCCATAATAAAATTGGTTAGGCCTAAAAAAATGAGCCCAAGGCCCATAGAAATCGGCCCAAGGACTCTTTGCAGGCCAACGAAATTCTTTGGCTAGTGTTTCGGCCCAATCTTAGTCCATTGGCCACGTTATATGTTCGGCCCAATTTGTTTGGCTCACATGACTAATGAACTACTATAACTCTTTAATCCAATACTAGTTATGGTGATATGCATGATAATCAAGTAATTACTACAAAGGTGGCAACGTTTTGCAATACGGTTTTATAAAAATTATAGCATGGTATTCATGAAACAACAATTGGTTCTTTAAATGTAAAATAAATGAAACAATTAAGTGATCATAATAATTTCATGGTTATGTAATAGACTATTTCGACTTAACAAGGACAACAATTGGTGTATTAAACTTTAATTCCAAAGTTAACACTTAGATTGGTTTATAATGGTCAAAATGTAATGTACTAGGCTTAACCCAAAGTAGTCGAGTACTAGCATGTCAGATGGCAATTAAAAATGGGCCGAACGATGACCGAGACCCACGAGTGTTAACCAACTTTAGGGTTAACACCTACACGCACTTACATAAACATTACTCATAATTACAACTTACAAACAACGTGAAATCATCACATGATCGTGAAATCAACAACAAAGTACAAACAAGAGCGCGTGCATTCTTGATTTAGTTAAGTCAACTGCAATCACTACAAGGTGAGTTCATATGCCCCTTTTACTTTAATTTTTACTGATTTTAACTCTCGGGGCTGAGAAACATGTTTACTTTTATTTATTTAAAAGTTTTGCTTAACATGTTACTTATACTTTGATTTAGATAATATCAAACTGTTTATTATCGCTTATCATTGTATGCATGCTTGTATGATCATGAGATAACAGGGAAACTCAGATGGTTACGATAATGTAAATTCTTAATCATCAACACATTAGAATAACATAGTTGTAAGATTATACCTTATAACACTTAGTTATTTTCACATGAGCAACCATTTAGACAGTTTACACAAAAATGATTACACGAGGACAATCCCACATTGAGACTTTGGGATCGCATGGATTTTAGTGAATGATGATCATGATAACGTAACTTCATGGGATTCTTATCATTCACAGTAAATGATGATCATGATAACGTAACTTCATGGGATTCTTATCATTTACACCTAATTAACATGATGTAATAAGACAAGTTCTTATTCGACCTTGTTAATTTCACGAGAACAATCCCACATTGAGACTTTGGGATCGCATGGATTACAGTGAATGATGATCATGATAACGTAACTTCATGGGATTCTTATCATTCACAGTGAATGATGATCATGAGAACGTAACTTCATGGGATTCTTATCATTCACAGTAAATGATGATCATGATAACGTAACTTCATGGGATTCTTATCATTTACACCTAATTAACATGATGTAATAAGACAAGTTCTTATTCGACCTTGTTAATTTCACGAGGACAATTCCACATTGAGACTTTGGGAATCACACGGATTACAGTAAATGATGATCATGATAACGTAACTTCATGGGATTCTTATCATTTACAGTAAATGATGATCATGATAACGTAACTTCATGGGATTCTTATCATTTACACATAATTAACATAATGTAATAAGACCAGTTCTTATTCAACCCTTGTTAATTACATGAGGACAATTTCACATGGAGACTTTGGGATCACACGGCGGAATAGAGGTGAATGAAATGCATTGAAATCTGATTACGTGAGGATTACAATGGATTTCATTTGGGCTCTATACGTTGCACTGAGATTACATTACAAATAGTTAACTAACACTCTTATTACATAAAAGTGAATAACAGTTAACCCACAAGTAATAGAATAATACAAGGATCATATTTAATTAATCTAAATTCCTTAATTCATTGAGGGTCTATCAATACTTCGGTTTGATAACTAAACCCCTCTTACTATATTATTCTAATTATTCTACATATGACTACACACACATCGGACGAGTTGGATAATTGGGAAATGGATATCTTTAGTTGTATCGCAAGTGGTGTGGAACTTGGCTGAGTATGTGGTGGGATAGCGTCTGGGCTTGACCCTTACGTGATTCCCTATATATAAGCATGCTTAATTAGGTGATACACTACTTGTACATACAACTAAGGATAGGCCATTGGGTGGAACTGATGAAACAAGAATACAAGTAACAAATATGACATTGTGGATGTGTGCATGATCAATTCCATGGTTTTCAATTTACTTACTTATGAACTCACCAACCTAGTGTTGACTTTGTTTAAATTATATGTTTCTCAGGTGATGAACAGGTGTAGATACTTATGTGCAAGAATTAAGCTAGTGGACTTTTAGAAGACCTAGCTTTATTTTGTGTTGCATGCTTTTGGGAACAAGAACATGAATCATCTTTTATCTTGTACAGATACAAGATATAGTTACATTGATTCTTTTTGGTAGATTTACTTGATTAAATTATAAACGATACTGTGTAATTTAATCTTGTAATTCTATATCATGGATGTGTTAGCAATTTCTCAATTATTTATCATGTGCTATGTAAACAATCTGATCATTTGATTATCACTCAAAGATATCGCGCCCCGGGAAATTTTCCTCCGCCCGACGGGAAAACACGATCGTTCCCTCCCCGCCGGCCCGGGTGTGACATTTATCCTCGAGCCCCGTGTCGGGGTGTGACACTATATCATCAACATCATCATCTAGCATAAATCTTGCAACAAACGTTACTATTGTTAGTAACTATGCCCAAGCCAACATCAAATGACCAATAATCCCTATTAAACTCATTGTAATCAATCCAAAGGTCACCAATATCATTCAATCATACCAAAAATTCTCCAAATCCATATGGATTGTCATTTAATGTTAATAAATGTTACCATTTTCATAGAAATATGACCCATCCTACTCAAATATCACCAAATCTCATCTTTAATCATCATAGATCGATCCAATAATCACAAATCAGTCACAATATCATAAAATCACATATTTGTCAAGTAAAATTCGTTGCTTCATCATAGATGGTGTTGCATGTGTGTATAATGAATGCATGTGTGTAAAATGATGATTTAAGTTCAAAATAAATAGAGACTACCTCACAAAGGTTAAGGAGACTGAGATGAGATTAATAAGCTATTAGGAGTGCCTGGGATCGTCCAAATCAGTAGTGGTGGTATGTTTAAGCTCCTCCATGGTTTCTTCAATTCCCAATTCT
>SZYD01001457.1:0-76401 GCA_009363875.1 Mikania micrantha
TTGGGTGACGATTCCTAGTTGCATACACGAATTAGTCATCTGGTCTTAACTAAAGGAATTAGATAAAGTACCGGACAGAACCAACGCTTTAAACATACGAAGACCATAATCTGAACACCTTAGAGTAAAATGGAAGACTTTGGAATCGAAACACATTTGTGCGAATGAACTCATTCATTCGTACGAATGTAACTCAGAAAACTGGACATCCCAATCGGCCAGCTGGTTCGGCCGACTGAGAACCATTCGCACGAATGGGTCATTCGTGTGAATGAGCTGCTATATAAGCAACACTTAACCAATTCTCTCCACTTTCACAAAACACCCCTAAACACCATGAAGGGCGATACCGGGTTTCCCGACCGAGCGACGCCCGATTTCTACTTTTCTGTTTTAGATCACTTCCACTATCTTCATTTCACCTTCCCCATCACCTTTCTCACCATTTTCAGCATCGAAATTCACCCAAGAATCTCCCCGAAGGTTCCGATGAGTGTTTCACCCAAATAAACACACCAAAGTGTTCCTAACACCCCCAAAAGCTTCGACCAGCAAAATCGCCACCAATGCGGCCGGAATTGAAAAAGGTGTTTTCGGTCGAGTTGCAAGCGAATGAGGCGTACGATCGTCTCATTCGTGCGAATGAACAGTTCGGTTGTAAAAGTGGACAACGAACAAAGCTGACTCACGATTCGCACGAGTGAGCTAGACGAACAAATGGCAGAACGAACGACAGCCCATTCGGATGAATGAGGAATGCAGATGACCCGGTCATTCGGGAGCTTCATTCGCACGAAAACATGGCTTGTTCGCCCGAACAACCCATTTGTCCCAGACAGTTTGCATAAAACTAAGTGTCTAAAAACCAAACAAATTCAAGTAATACAAAGAATGTAAAAAAAATAAGAGACCAATTAAAATGATTAAAACATAAATACATCACTAAAAAACATATTAAATGAAAAACGCAGGTAATTGAGCAGAAGCATCTTCAAGCCATTCACACCCTCGTTAATCGCTACCAACTATAGGTGAGTTCATAGCTCCCGTTTTCTTCCAATAAAATGTTTTCTTTACACTTTTGGGGCTGAGAGCATGAACATTTGCTTACAAATACTAAATTTCATACTTATGTAAATATCTGTACCATTCGCATTTTACTTCAAAGGAGAGAGTCTGTTTTGCATCTTCCTTGAGGCACATGAGAGTACATGAACATACATCAGTAAGACCCTTCATCAAACATTCATCTACCATTAGTTGACGAGTATCAACGGCGGTAACGTAGATAGTAGATTAATCTGACTAACTTTCAGCGCTGAGGTCAGTACGTTACGCTACGCGAAGTCTACATCATTATTAGGATTAGATCTGTATGATCTAGTCAATAAGGGCAACTCAAGGTCAGGCTTGGTAAATGGACATGTGCGGAATAGAATAGACAGGCACCCTCCTCATTAATATCAAAACCCATCAGTTAAGCCACTCGTGTGAACTATTAAGTTCAAGAGAAATGGGATAGTGCATGAGTGAGAGGATCCTCCTTCTATCCACGTTAGGTATATGGTCGTGAATCAGCTAGGGCATGGTGGGCTGGCGGCTGGGTCTCCGGAACTTACATATGCCCTATACATATATGAAATTAGCTAGTTCGGGATAGTAATGTAACTTTAGAAAGTCACCATTCATGCAGTATCCCATCCTGTCGAACTTCCATTTTATGATATATCAGACTCCATTATATTGAAATTATGAACTCACCAACATTATGTTGACCTTATTTTTAGATGCTTCTTAGGGGACGGACATGTATAAACACGCTCATGGGGTGATGCTAGTAGGATGGGGTAGCATGTCAGGAATGTAACTTAGTTGACTGTAGTTTAGCTGAGCTGACATGGGATTGAGAAAGTTGTTTTGATGAACTGATGTATTCTGACAATGTTCTGTATTAAGACAAGTTTTTGTAATATTTGGAAGTATGTAATGGTTGAATTGTTTAATCCTTCTTTTATATCATGTGTTGTGTAATCAATCTGATCACTCCGATTTCATCACGCCTCGGGGCCCTTCCGCTGACGGGTCTCCGGTCCGTGTAACATCTGTGCCAGAATCGTTACCAGAACAGTAAGTTGCACAGTAAATTGCACAGTAACTCAAGTTTAAACTACGTGAACTAGGTATATACTATTGATACGGGATGCTAACACTAAACTATTATGCTATGGTTCGGAAACATGAATAAACCTCACGGTTTAACAGTCAGAAACACGTTAGACAACACTGAACAGGTACACACATGCTTGATTTGGTACTATTAGGTATAAAGTATGAGGATAAACAGAACAAAACCATAACGGTTGTTGCTACGGAATGTTAACCGACGAATTATTCGTATAGGTGACGATCTGTACGAATAATCTGAGAGTTTAACGATCTGAAATGATGACTAAAGAGTAAAAACAGAATCAGAAAGTGAAACGTACGATCGTATTCTTACAGTTAGCGCTCTGTATGAAAACGCGCGTAAGTTACGTTTTCTGACGAAATGAAAAAAAAAAATAAACGATTACGAACGTTAAAATAATAAAATAAAAAAAATAAAAATAATAATTATTAGTAAATCCCACTTAAAAGATTTAAGTTAAACTATTTTGTTAAACTACGCTAAATTAACGGTAAATAACGAAATAACGAGGTTTAACAGTCTGAGCCCGAACGAAACATAAAAATAAGTAAAATATAATATTTTATGTTTTACGATTTTGAAACTCATCAAAAATAATCAATGAAATCTAAATTTAAATCTAAAATGTTTAATTATGCAACATAATAAAACGCGTGTAAAAATACGCGAAACCGACACCGAGCGAGACCGAACACGCGGGGAACCACTCGGGGTATAAAAACCCATTTATTATCTTCATCCTCTTCATTTGAATTCAGCCATATCTCTCTCTCACTCTAAATCCCGTTTTTGCTCGTTTTTCACTAGAATCCCACACAAAAACCTTCGTATCTCACTCGTTTCTAAACCAAATCACGCGTATAATATATCGAAACGACCGTGTTAACGAGAGGAAGCTGAAATACAATGGATCGGAGCTAGTTGGAGCTAAATTGGTAGATATCTTAGAGAGAAGTTGCTACTGGAAGAGGGTTTTCATCATCATTGAGGTATGAATTGTAACATGTTTTTATCCATTCAAAACACTTAAGTTCAGCACAAAACGAGTTCAAGACTTGAATAGCATGTTGGTTTGAAGTTTAGAATGTTAAAAAAATTGAAGGGAGTGAGTTGATAATACTAGTCTCAACCACCTCAGTATCGTTAACAATGTGCTGGTCGAACATGATATCAGCACATCTCAAGTTTTGTTGATATGGTGATCCTCGACACTACCCATGCTGCATAGATGTAACCTGCTTAATTTCAGTGTCTTGAGCTGTAAATATCAGCAATATTAAACCCATATTAGGAGCTCGGGAACAGGGGTTAAAGGTGGTGGCGCCGGTGATGGGTGCACCGCCTTAGCCGGTGTAACGGCCTCCCTCTTTGTATTCCCAGGGTGTTAATCGAATTTAGAGGTTAGACCCACATTGTTCGATATTAGCAACTCAGAATTCTCAAATCCTTATGACCTTTAGAATGGGTAGGATCAATAGGAAATAAAAAAAAAAACAAAAACAAAAGTGAGTAGAACCATCGAACTAGAATGACATTGTAGTGTAAATGCCTTCCATCTGAACGTCTCTATTACTTTGCTGATGTTACCCATGTGAATTGAAACAAAATAGCTTGAATAAATGGGTTAGAAAACTGAAACAAAAGTAAATACCATCTACAAGGATCACCAATGAAGTCTTCTGCTGGAAGTCGATTTTGCTAAAGTTGATGCCATCAGTTGCTGTAGATAGTAACATGGAGGGGATTAATATTAATCCTTAGGTGGTCCCAGTAGTTTAAAACTCAGTTACAAATAATATGGGAACAAATTGAATAAGATAATACTAATGAGAGTAAATTGAGGTGTTAGCCAATCATGTTGTCGTCAATATTAACCCTTGAGGTATTAAAATACAAATATCAACCTTAACACTTACGATAATAACATGGATAGGTTGGTTCAAGTAACTTAACAACAATTTTAAGAAAGTTGAACCACAAAAGGATGCATATAATCGATTGGAGCCTAGTAGGGTTTAATCAATGGTTATATATCCTATGACCCATCAATACTATCCATTACCCAACTTAACCACTTAAAATTTATAGACTAAATGTTTATAAATAAAACATGAGTCGGATGACAAATAGAAAGCAATATGGTGACCAAGGGGATTCTAACAAGTTAAGAGTGTTAAGATTATTAAGTGTTAAAAGAGATGGTATGATCTTAACTTAGTTTTATAAATTAAACTTAATCTTTTGTTCAAGTAAATTTAATTAACACTATACAAATAAATTCTTTCATAAAAAGGAATCTAAGTTATTAATAAAACATTTTTTTATATATAAAATAAGTGTAACAACTTTATAAATGAGACATGAAAGCTTAAAAAAAAACTTTATGTTTCTAATAATTTGGAAACATGTATTATTTTAATTCGAGCTTGATTCACATCAAGTAAGCTAATGGTTAAGGGTTTATTATTGAGAATATCATAAAACTTTGTATTAATAAACCTAGTAACTCACTAGAGTGATCTTTAGGACACTTAGTCGGATCGCACAAATCTGACCACGACTATTAAACATATACAAATTTTAACAATGGTGAACACAAATAAATCAAACACAGGTTGAACACAACATCTGTACAACAACAAGTGAGCGCGTGCATTTCTTGATTAATTAGTCAACCACTTCAATACCAGGTGAGTTCATTTGTCCCTTTTCAAACATATTTGTTTTACCTCGGGACTGAGAAACATGTTATACATTTTAAACAAATATTGAAATGTTTTAAATAAATGCCTTTTTATACTTATTCATGATAGCTTTTATACTTATTCCGATGCTAAAACTTTATGCTTGACGCTTATGACATAAACTTGATACTTAAACTTTATGCTTGATACTTGTGCTATAAACTTTACTCTTAAACTTTAGACTAAATGCTTATGCTATAAGCTATGTGCTTAAACTATACGCTTGATGATTATGCTATGAAACTCTATGCTTAGACTACATGTTCGATGCTAATGCTTCGAAACACTTAAGTTAAATGCTAACATTTGATACACTAGTTCCGAAAACTAATACTATAAGTACATATTCTAAATACTAATACTTTATACAACTATTTTAAAAGTTAATATCTTACACTCTTAATCTAGATGTTAATTCGTTTTACGCTTACACTTAATAGTTTAAACTTAAACTTGAAAACTTATATGCTTAGAAAGACTTACTCGCTTAAAAGGCTATAAAAACTTATATGCGTGAGATGCTTAGAACATTGGAATGCTCGATATACTTGGAATGCTTGAAACACGTGAATACTTGATATACTTGGAATGCTTGAACACATGAATGCTTGATATACTTGGAATGCTTGAAACACATGAATACTTGATATACTTGGGATGCTTAAACAACAGACTGATTGACCGCCGCGTGTTGACCTAGGTGTCAACCCCTACTAGTCATTAGTAAAACTATGTGAATGCTTTAAACTTGTATGCTTAAGCTATAGGACATAGTAAGACAGACTGTTGGCCGCCGCGTCTTGACATTGGTCAAGCCCTACTAGTCATCAGTGCTCTTCGTTGTCAGAATCAAGTAAGACAGACTGATTGACCGCCGCGTCTTGACATTGGTCAAGCCCTACTAGTCATTCAGTGTTCTTCTTGATTCATCCATGGTTATGACAAGTGACTAGAATGATTTGGGTTCTTCTAGCTGACTTTGTGTCAGCTTGAGGGTTTCTCTATCATAACACGTCACGAGTTATACTTAGGACCGTTATGGATGGATGCTGAACTCCTTAGGGTGTTCAGCTGTCCATAATGGTGCCTCTCAAACTTGATACTCAGATGCTACTTTGTGCGTGTGGAAACTTATGATCAGAACACTTAAGCTATGATGAGATTTGGTAGTAGGTAAGACACTTAATTTTCATTAACAGCAATGTCCTATGTTACTTAGTATGTGGTGGGACGGCGTCTGGGCGGGTTGTAGGCTTGACTCAGGGGTATGCCCTATATATAAGCATACCAAGTTGGATGATACATGTGGTGTTAATGAGATTAAGGCTGTTATCTAGGGGATTCATGAACACTTTTGGGTTAATATCATAAACTTATAAACAGGATGCTTGAATCTATGTTGGAATTGAATGGTAGGTTAAAGGCTTAATTATCATTAACAACAATGTCCTATGTGACTTAATATGTGGTGGGACGGCGTCTGGGCGGGTTGTAGGCTCGACTCAGGGGTATGCTGTGACACCCGACAATTTTAGATAAATTGCAACACTCATTTCACATCCGTACTTGTTGCATTCCATTTAATTGAGTTTAATTAGATGAGCTAAACACAAACACAAAACAATAATTTGGATTATTATTGAATTGTGCATCACACGTTGATTTGGATTAATCAAGCGTGCAAACACTTCGTTAGACGCGAACACAAACTATCGAAGATAATTCGATGAATTATCAAAACACACACACGAGTCTCACGAACGTTGGTGATCAATCAAACATATGTGCTACTTTGTGATTATATGTTAAACATGTATTAGATGTTTAGAATAAGCGTTAGAAATCGAATACGAGCGAAATCGAATCATCAAAATCGAAAAACAAGGAAGTGGACTCATCGCGGTACGCGATGGTCCCTCGGCGAAAGGCTTCGCGGTACGCGAAGAAAACCGGGAGTTGAGACTCCCGAATCCTATCGCGGTACGCGATGAAAACTTTTGATCGGCCTCCGCGGTACGCGAAGGCCATGCAGATCAAAATTTTTATAAAACTTAATCCCATTCATCTGTTCGATTTCTTCACATATCCTCCGACCTTCAACCCATATTCTCGACCAAAGACCCCCTGAGATCAATAATCAAACCCCATAGAATCACTATTGAGGCCATTTCTTGGTGATTGAAGATCGTGGGAACAACAAGGAAGCCTTGGAATCCATCAAAACGACGAAAGATCAAATCCCAGCCGCTTGAAGGACCTCTAGAGGCTGTTCTAGTACGATTCTTACCATCTAAGGTAGATTTATATGTTTATCTCTAGTTAGATCGTACATGCAATGGGTAAAAACCCACATGCAACTCCTTACGGTTATTGTGCTCAAATTTGTTGGTGATTGATGTGTATATTGATATGGATTTACTGATTTAGTGTTTAGATGTGTTAGATTTGAGTTTGATTGAGTTATTGGTCGATTTGGTAATGATTTGGTGCACTTGCCATAAAAGGAAACTTTTATGTTGCAAGTCTTGGATTTGTGATGATCTAGACATGTTAGACATGTCTAGATGTTGTTAAATGTATATTGGAGTGTTTAGAAACACATTTGAATACTTGATTTTGTCAAAAACATGGTTTTATAGAAACTTACTAAATATGGAAACTTTTGTAAATCAAACGAGGGCTTTTGATGTTTTTGAATGATTTGATGATTTGTGATATTTGAAATATGTTTAAAAATGATTTCTAAGCATATTGGAAAATTGGATTTGTGAAAACAATCTTTTAAACAAATACTTACTATTTTAGGAAACTTTGTTTGGGTAAAATGACACAAATGGTATTTTATGCACAAACGACTTATTTTAAGTGATTACATACGTTTTTACAAACATACTAGAGTGATTTGTTTTATAAAATGGGATTTCATAACCACACTTTCCTAAATTGGAAACTTTCTAAAAATGGTAACTTATGTGATTGAAGTCACAGGAATGCATTTTGGTGTCTTATGTGCATTGAGGCACGTAAACACAACAATCGTGTCACCAACGATTCGTAGAGTCAGTACAAGTCAACACACACGCACTCGGTTGAGCACACCGACACTTGGAGTTGTATGAATTACAACACACCACAAAACACATACTCACACCTATATGATTATAGGAACTTACTAGCAGGACTGCTAGCTTTCACAGTCGCAAACACCACATAAACCGGAACTGCTTTACCAGGTGAGTTCACGGCCCCTTTTTATCTTTCTACCTTTGGGGGAGAAAACATTGCATACAACTGATTTTGATCAACATACATACTTTTGGGTACATTGGTACATACTTATATCGTATATACATATGTGTGGCATTCATCCACAAAACTGATAAGTCCTCATTAAACACATCTCGAACCGTTAATAGCGCGTAGCGCTTAGCGTGGTAATTCTGAATAGTACTATTTGGGCCTAACAAGCCCCACTGTTGTGCGCCGTATGGCCACCCCGACTGGAGGTTGGAACAATGCATAATTGACCAATAAACATTGTCATTGTCTTGTTGGATGGACATGGCGGGAGGCAGCATGTTAGCTTCGGTTTCGAACCCGCATATGATATATAAAACTGCAAAACATTTACTTAAAACATTTTGATGTTTACTGCTGATACAAACCTGTGCTCTCACCAACCTTTGTGTTGACCCTTTTACTCGCATGTTTTCTCAGGTAACTAAGGCACGCACACAAGGATAGGATGCTAGGATGGAGTCCCATGCATCAGCTTTAGTGTCTTAGGCAATTTGATAACGATTGACAATTGTTTTGTTATGTAACGTTAAATACTTAAACCGCTTCTGCATTACTACTCTTTAAGTTTTCAAAACTGATTAAACTTATGCTTCCGCAACTTATAATTACACTGTTGTTTTGATATCTTAAACTTTTTACTTCCTCAACTCTGATTTTACTAAACTGTTTTATCCAAGTTATTGGATGTACGTATGAAACCAGACATGTAGGTCTTGCAACGTTGTGTGACCGGAGACTGCGATCCTGACAATCCGTTGTCGCTCGCGCCCCAGAAGGGACGAGATTTCTCGGGGTGCGACATATGCCCTATATATAAGCATACCGAGTTGGATGATACAAATGTTGTTAATGAGGTTAAGGTTTTACCGAGAAGGTTTGCAAAACTATTTTTCAAATACTAAAACTATATGAACTCACCAACCATTGTGTTGACTTTGTTTTCTTACATGTTTTCTCAGGTGATGCACAGGGAGAGGCTCAGACTTCAGGACTGCATACTAGGATACTTAGATAGAGGACCTAGTAGACTTTTGGAAAGCACAAATTTTGTTACAGAAGCAAATCACTTTTGATATCTTGTACAGATACAAGATAGATACATTTGATTCTTTTGATAGGTTTACTTAGTTAAATTACTAAACATTGATGTTGTAATTTAACTTTGTAATCCTAGTTTAATGCTATTGTGCTTTAGTTATTCTTAACATTGATGCTATGTAAAACAATCTGATCATCACGATTATCACTCACGATATCGCGCCCCGAGAACCTTCCGCCCGACGGGGACTCCGATCCAACCCCGCCGGCTCGGGGTGTGACAGTCCGGCCTGCCGGCCCTGGGTGTGACAGATTGGTATCAGAGCCATGGTTGTAGGGAAATTAAGCCATATTGAAGGATTGACCTAGACTGTAACCTAGGGACCCGCATGTAGAGGAAATAGGATAGGAATAACATTACGTGTGTATGCAAAATATATTAACCAAATACGGATATCTACTTTTATTTTAATAGAATGCCGCCACGAAGAAGGAGCCAAAAGAACACTCAACCCAAGGGGACTACTACTCAGCCTGGTGGGTCCAACACTCAGCCAGGTGGGACGAACACCCCACCTGGAGGAGCTACCACTGAACCCAGTAAAGAGGTAGAAGTGGATCAAACCGAAGATCTTGTTCGTATTTTTTTTTCTGGTTCGTACAGATGAAAATCCGGTTTGATATACACGGCTGTGAAGAACAATCGGTTCAAGTCATCGATTGCTGCAATTTCGTTTGTTGAAATTGAATACTGGTTTGATTCTATTGAAGAAAATTTTACCCAAACAACGCTCGATGTGTTCGTGTTGCACGGTGTTTTGTTTTTGAATTCTTGCTTCATTCGGCCAAGTAAGTACATACAAAACAAGAATTATTTTACATCTATCTATTTCATTCGTTGAAATTAGAAGTCAAAATTCACGCTAATTCAAGCATTAGATCATTAAAATCTCTATTACTTCGTGTTTCATTTAATCAAGTTTTTTATATTGGTGGTTTGCTCGTGCAACAACAACAAACTATTTTATGTTTGAAATTGTTCCGGTACATATTGGTATTAAGCAGATACCACAGTTATTTAATCACAAAGTTTTGTGTGTTGAAACTTTGTTTTGATTTGCAAACCAAATTTGGATATTATTTAATATTCAAATACATATTAAGATACAATTTGTGTTACTAGACACAAGTAATTGACTAATTTGGTGATTATTCAAGGATACTAGGAACACTAAAAGTGACAGTTTGTTTCTCTTATTCCCGTGTTATTGGATTTACAGAAATCAGACAAAGGTATGGTATACTGTATAAAATCAGATTCGACCAAATTATCTAAACTATAAGGAATTGGAATTCCTTAAAATAAACAAAGAAGTATATGTTCTTTGTTGTTTATTTTATTTCTTTGTTCATTAAAACTCATAATAATTAATAATGGCTGAAGGCTCGGTTTTCATCCATAAGGACCCGAGACCGTCTCTAACAAATTTCCAATGCCCCATGTTAAAGTCCTTAAATTATACTACATGGGCAATAAGGATGAAGGCTATTTTAGATGCAAATGGTCTTCGTGAGACAATTAAACTAACTAATCAAACAACTGCAGATACCAAAAAGGATAAATCTGCAATTGCTTATCTGTTTCATACTCTGTCTGAGGAATTGCTTTTACAATTTGCGGATTGTAAAACAGAAAAAGAAGTGTGGGACACACTTAAGATCAGACATGTTGGTGCTACTTAAGTACAACAGGCACATTTACAAAGCATTAGATCTGAGTTTGACAAACTGATAATGAAAGATGATGAATCTGTTGATTCATATACTTTGAGACTAACAAGTATTGTTAGTAAAGTAACTAGTTGTGATGCAACAATTGACCAGCCTACACTTGTAAGGAAATTCTTGACTGCAATGCCCAATAGATTTTTGCAAATAATTGCCTCAATAGAGCAATTTAGTAATCTAGATACTTTGACTCTGGATGATGTTATCAAGAGACTTAAAACTTATGAGGAAATGATTAAGTATAGAAAAGGAACTTCTAATGATAGTCAAGAAAAACTATTATTTACCAAACATGACAATAAGAAAGGTCACGTAAAACGTTTTGATTATCTAGTACCAAATAGGTTTAATTCATCACGAAAGAATTGGCGTGATGATAAAGGGAAGAAAGATGAAAAGGATGAAAGATTCTCTCAAGGCTCCCATTATAATAAATCCAAGAAAACTCATAAACCCATGAGTAAGGTTAGATGTTATAACTGTAAAGAACGTGGACATTATTCAAACACATGCCCACAAAAGAAACAGTTACAAAAACACTCTAACCTAGTAGAGGAAGATGTTGAGCCTATTTTATTAATGGCAATTCTTGATGAACAAAAGGGTCTTCAAGAAGTTTTCCTAAATGAGAAAGAAATTAAGCCCAGTCAATATGGAACCACAAATGAAAGTCTATGGTACTTGGATAATGGTGCAAGTAACCATATGACATGATACAAAGAGCATTTCAGAGAATTAGATAAAAAGGTCTCCGAAAGGGTTCGTTTTGGTGATGGTTCATTTGTTAAAATTGAGGGTAAAGGCTCAATATTATTGGAATGTAAAAATAAAGAACAGAGAGTTATTTCTCATGTTTACTATATTCCAAATCTGAAAAATAATATTCTCAGTCTAGGACAATTGAGTGAAAATGGGCGTAAGGTTCTATTAGAATGTGACTTATTATTTCTGTATGATAAAAATGTGACTTTACTTATGAAAGTCACACGTTCAAATAATAGACTTTACAATATCAATTTGAGAATTGGTGCACCCATATGTCTATTATCAAATATAGATGAAGAAGCATGGCTTTGGCATGCTTGTCTGGGTCATATAAACTTTGACACTATTAAGTTGATGACTCATTAAAATTTGGTTCAAGGTGTTCCTCGTATAAATCATGCAAGTCAATTATGTGATGCATGTTTATTAGGGAAACACATTAGGGCTCCTTTCCCTAACCAAGCAAGATTCAAGTCAGATAAACCTTTGGAACTAGTTTATGGTGACTTGTGTGGTCAGATATCACCTCCTACACACTCGAGCAAGAAATATATCTTCTAGCTTGTAGAAGATTGTACAAGGTATATGTGATATACCTGTTGAGCTCTAAAGATCAAGTTTTTGGAATCTTTAGAGAATTTAAACAGTTAGATGAGAATGAGGTTGGAACCAAACTAAAAACATTGAGAACCAATAGAGGTGGAGAATTCACTTCAAGTGAATTTAATTACTTCTGTAAAGAACATGGTATAACCTGACAACTTACAGCACCTTATACACCACAACAAAATGGTGTGGTTGAGTGTAGAAACAGAACAATGTTATCTACTACTCGTAGCATAATGAAGGCTATGTCAATGCCTCAAAACTTTTGGGGTGAAGCTGTAAGGCATACCATATATGTGTTAAATAGAACTCCAACTAAAGCTTTGAAAAATTCTACACCTTTTGAAGCGTTAAAAGGTAGAAAGCCTAACCTAAAACAATTAAGGGTTTTTGGGTGTGTGGCATATGCAAAAGTACCATCAGATCACCTAACTAAGTTAGATGATAGAAGTGTGAAAATGGTATATTTGGGAGTTCAGGAAGGATCCAAAGCATGTAGGTTATTTGATCCTATAACTAAGAAAATTTTCATCAGTAGAGATGTCAAATTCTTGGAAAAATAATCATTGAATTGGAGTGAATACATGAATGAGGTTGGTAGTAAGGAACCTGATTGGATAGAATTCGTTATTGAAGAAAAGGTCTTTCAAGAAAACGATGAAATGGTTCCTATGACACAATGGGGTGAACAGGAAAAATGATGATAATCAAGAACCTTTATCTCCTAGTTCACCAAATAATACTGTCACACCTCCAACACGCACATATGAACAAAATTCAGCTGAAGATGCTGAATGTTATGATGTTTTGTCAAATCCATTTGACCATACACCGGTGAAAGGTTTTAAACCTTGGACAAAAGTGTATGAAAAGCCTCCAAAAATTGACTTAAATGTTAATAAATTACTTCTAGCTGAAGAGAAACCTCAGAGTTATAAAGAGGCAGCTAAGGGTCAGAAATGGGTTGAGGCTATGCAAGTTGAACTGAACTCGATTCATAAGAATAATACTTGGACATTAACCAAGTTACCCCGTGATCATAAGACTATTGGCCTAAAGTGGGTATTTAAGACTAAACGAGATGCAAATGGAGAAATCATTAAGCATAAGGCTCGTTTAGTAGCAAAAGGCTATGTACAACAGCATGGTATAGACTTTTATGAAGTCTTTGCTCCAGTAGCCCGTATAGAAACAGTTCGCCTTATATTAGCTCTAGAAGCATATAACGGATGGGAAGTACATCATCTTGATGTAAAATCTGCTTTCCTACATGGTGAACTAAAAGAAGAAGTTTATGTTACACAACCTGAAGGGTTTGTGAAAGATGCAGGAAAAGTCTATAAACTTTCCAAGGCATTATATGAACTTAGACAAGCACCACGTGCATGGAATGTGAAACTAGATAACACTCTAAAATCACTTGATTTCAAAAAAATGCACATTGGAATAGGCTGTCTATACAAAGAAAAACAAAACTTCTACTTTACTTATTAGAGTCTATATGGATGACCTCATAGTTACTGGAACTCCAAAGAAAGAAATAGACTTATTTAAGTCTCAAATGGAAGAGAAATTTGAGATGAGTGACCTTGGGTTGTTAGCTTATTATCTTGGAATAGAAGTTATCCAAACAAGGGATGAGATAGCTATTAAACAATCTGCTTACATTACTAAAATCCTTAAAAATGCAGAAATGCTGGATAATAATGAGACTAAAATTCCAATGAACCCTGGTACACTTTTGACTACGACTGAAGGTGGAAAACCAGTTGATCTCACTGAATATAGAAATCTAATTGGTTGTCTAAGGTATTTGCTACGTACTAGACCAGACTTGTCCTATTCAGTTGCGTTACTTAGTAGGTTCATGCAAGAACCTAAGGAACATCACTTTAAGGCCATTCATCAAGTCCTTAGATATATCAAAGGAATTAAAGACTTTGGTATAATTTATAAAAGAAATGGAGGTTGTAAGATAACTGGCTATAGTGATAGTAGTTATGGAGTTAATACTGAAGAAAGGAAAGGCACCACTGGAATAGTATTCTACTTTGGAAACTCTCCCATAACTTGGTGCACACAAAAAAAAAAACTGTGGCATTATCCTCATGTGAATCTGAATTCATGGCTGCAATAGCTGCAACATGTCAAGCTTTATGGCTTAAGAGACTTCTTAGTGAACTTACTGGATGGAAAGAAGAAAAGGTTACTCTATATGTTGACAACATATCAACGATTGCATTAATGAAGAATCTGGTGTTTCATGGAAGAAGCAAACACATTGACACTCGTTATCACTTCATAAGGGAATGTGTTGAAAATGAAGACATTATTGTTGAACACATTAGTGGAGAACTTCAGAAGGATGATATTCAGAATAAAGCATTGGCAAGAGTCAAGTTTGCAACAATGCGGGAGCTTCTCGGTGTTCAAGACTTGATCATTCGTGATTAAGAGGGTGAAAGTTAGTTTAATCCCTCCTAAGTCAAGTCTAGGGTTATTTATGTAATTTAGTTAAATATGTGTTATAGATAGAAGTGTCAATTATTTATTTAGCAAGGGTTAAAACTGTAACATTTCTGAAAATTGAAATAAACTATTATATTTATTAAATGAATTATGACGTCATTTGAAATTTTCATCTACGAGTTGTTATACAGTTACACAAATATATCAATATATATATATATATGAGTAACAAATTTGAATATCTTTAATATATATATGTATGTATATGTATATGTATGCATATGTATATGATTAAACATGCATGTAATTATTTAAAGTACACAAGTTAAAAAAATACATAAAGAGTGAAAATCATATATTTTATTATTATTATTATTATTATTATTATTATTATTATTATTATTTTTATTATTATTTAGATAATTATAAATTTATAAATAAGGTTTATAATATTTATAATTTATTTGTAAATAAATAACTTAAACAAATAAATTTATATTAAAAATTTTAGTAAAAATCACAAAACGTTTTTAATAAAACTTTTATAAAATTTTAAATACTTTCATAAATTAATTTTCGTAAACTAAAAATATTACAAATAACTTTGTATGATTTAAAAACATCATAAAATATAACTAAGTTAGTTTATGGAATTCAAATAAATCATGAAACTTTTATAAAAATTTAAAACATTGTTTTGAAAAGTAAGGGGTAAGAATTGACAAATCTGAAACTATAATTAAAGGGAAAGAAGAGAGGGACCAGAATTGCCAAACTACCATTCTCCATCTCTCCTCCACCCAGTACCATCTTTGACCCGACCCAACTCCTACTCGTTTAACCCGAGCACTTACACGATCAATTACAGCTTGTGCCAGCTCAATTTCGCTCAAATAGGAATGTATTCAAACGCGTTAATCTCATTAGACGTTAATTGATCGAATCCATTTCGTATCAATCACGATTTTCACCTAAATTAGCAAACGAAGACGCGTTAATCAAAACCAAACCAAACGTGTATATAATTCAAATTAAAAGAAAAAATAGATCAATTTGATCATCGCGAAAGTTTCTGTGCAAATAAGATCCACTCACAACTTGAAATAATTGCGAATTAAAGTTCAGACGCTCTCGATTACTCGTCATTTTGAACCAGTGATCAAAAACTATCAAATCGTAAACGAAGGTTAGTAATTTACACATCCATCTTCTCAGTTTTGATCCACAAACAATAGCCCTATGATTCTAGTTACAATAGGAATCACAATCAGACGAATTTGATTAAGAATCGAGCTAGGGCTTGTTCGGTTTTCTTAAACTGAGAAGGGGAAGGCTCAGTTCGTGTTAAATTTTATTTAAATGGTGATTTTTTGTGGACTAGTGTCCAGATCAGCCGTCAAACACGCATTGGCTTCAATGGCAGGTCGCGGGTTCGAATCTCCAACCGTGTTAAAAACGGTTTTTGTCCATTTTTGCTATATCTTTTTATTTAAACATTATTTTTAAGTTTTAATTTCACAGAAATTAATTTAAATACAAATACTATTATTTTTGCTAAAAAAAATAATAATATTTCTAATATTAATTTTTATATACATAAAAATATGAACAAATAAATGGTAATTATATATATACTATCATTTGGATATTAAGTTACTTAGATGTAAAAACATTTTTATGCATCTTATAAAATTTATTTTTGCACTTTTATAATATCCAAATAAATTTATAAAGTAAAAACTCACTTTCTTTTAAATATATATGTGTGTGTATATATATATATTATCTAAAATATAATAATAATTTTTAGAAATTTTGATAAACTAAAAATTGTGAAATCTTTATATAAACATTCTTATACATTTTATAAATATATGGTTACATCCAAGTAGGTTTTACTTATCTTACTTAAAATTTTATAACTTACTAAATTCATTTATTATTACATTAAAATGTTGTTTGATAAATTCCTAGCAAAAAAAAGTGGTTTAATTAATATTATTTGAAATTACAATAAATGTTTTAATATTTGGGTTAAACAAATATTAATTAGGTTTAAAAACTTTTGAGTTATTTCATGTCAACATAAATAAAGTAGACATCGAGAGATATCATTCCTATTTTCATTTAACAAATAAAACATAATAAATTGTAATTTTTTTTATTCAAAACAAATCAAACCCGTTGATCCATTTGGAACTTAGATAAACCCATAGAAAGACATAGTTATGTTAACATATGCATGTTGAACTATTTAGGTGAACATTGAAATTGTGTTGGACATTATTTGAACTATACTTTGACAACAATTGCAAAGACTACCTCATACACTATGGTGAGTCTTCATAGCCCCTCTTTTACTTGTTTTGAACTTTTGGGGTGAAACATGTTATGTTTAACTTAACTTATCTTTAAACCATGTGAATTTAGCTTAAATGGCCTTAGTTGTTTGAACTTATCCATTGAACTTATTTTTTGAACTATTGAACTTAACTATTGAACATTGCATTGATCACAACTTATCTATTGGTAGCAATAATGGATCCATTGGATTGACCACTCACCCAGGATGGGAAAACTCGCGTTGATTGTTCCCTATTGGTCAAACTTAACTATCTGATCTAATGTTTGTTCACTTACAATCTATGCACAATTTGCTTTGTATTCACATGTGTTAACTTATTTATTATTAAACTATTTTGTTATATGACTAAACCTATGAAACTCACCAACTATTCGTAGTTGACACTTGATTTTAAACATGTTTCAGGTAAGGATGTCAAATTATTGAGCTTGGATTAGATTTTAGGTTTTGAATTAAATTGATGTAATAATTAGGGTTTGTGTATTTAAGAAATGTATTGAATGATTGAATTTAATGAGGAATTGAATGTGATGTTTGAATTATGTACAACTATAAACCTTGTGCTATGAACAATCTACACTTCGTGCCGCCCCGATGTTTCCGCCATCGATCGGGGTGTTACAAAAACTATAGTATATTTGGGTCAAATCGTGTATATATATATATGATCCTAGGTCTAAACGAAAATCACAATCTTTGCAATTCAAGTTCGTATTATTACATATCATGTATGTCTCTATTTCGATTTTGGGCATCATATTTAGCATGCATTTTTGTGTATGAATGCAGTTCATCAGAAATCAGCAAGAAGATGACATATAGGTTATGCTGGGATAGCAAAACATGCCATTTCTTTTATTGTAAACTAATACAAAACATTCCTGGTGTGTTTCATTGAATTTTAAGGTTCATCATAATATGTTAATTAGTGAGAGATAACTAATATAAGAATATACCTAAGTGAAGTCAGAAAAGATCAACTTAATAGCACAAATCTTTAATTGTAACAGAAAACCAAGCAGAAAAAACTTGCAGAAAAAAAGATGATAAAACCAATCCTACATGTGATCATTTTCTATAATGCAAGCTAGCCAGTTTACAAGAACCAGAAACTACTTAATAACTTGAAGTTTCAGCTAGCAAAAGCAATTCAAATTAATAATCCTTTTCAAAAGAAATTTTCTATCTAGTTGCTGATTTTTCTCATGATTTTGTGTCAATTAAATTCTCTTAACTATACATTTACATAAACCTAAAATATTGATATCTCATATGCAACTAAATATAGGATGTAACAACAACCCATATCACACTACATAAGGCAAAAATGCATTACATTACCCAGTCTTTTTTAAGATGTACTGATTTTTTTTTCAAACTTAGATATGCATATGTATTTCATAATATATATTTTTTTTCATTTTAACAGAAACACATTAAAAAAAATTATCTTTTACAACTAATTTCCATGATAGTATCCTTTGAACTATTAAACAACACCCAAATTGACCTATTAGTAAGCAAATATATTCAAAAGCATTGTCTCTTAGTCTTTGAAGAGTCATGAGGTTAATAAATGTGACATCCGGTACGAAACCGTCAGGAAACTGTACGGTAGTACAATAGTTATAGACCTTAGTATAAATAACAAAGTGCATTTATAAGATAAACTAAGGACAAGATACAAAACATATAAACAATGGTG
Source organism: Mikania micrantha (assembly GCA_009363875.1). Taxonomy (NCBI): domain Eukaryota; kingdom Viridiplantae; phylum Streptophyta; class Magnoliopsida; order Asterales; family Asteraceae; genus Mikania; species Mikania micrantha. The sequence continues at coordinate 18,969 of SZYD01001457.1, forward strand.
AAATCACAGAACGGGATGAACAAATACATACGTGCTGAAAACAAAACACAACATTCGTCATGCAAATTCTTCGATGACAAGGATCTAACGACTGAAAATCTAACGAGAAAAGACAAATGAACGAGAATCATCATGGAGAAATATACCAATGACTGTGAGGATATCAATAATTAACAATAATTCTGTGACAGTTGCATACGAGAATTACGTCATTAATAATGTGAGCACATTTGATCGTTCTAGAAATCCGCGTTGATTTGGCAATTGAAATCACTACAAGTTGATAGTACACGAGAAATGATGAACGTGGGTGAAAACCGTGTGCAAAACGGAGTCCTGGATTGCCCGAAATCGAAAAACGAAGAAAAATTTCTAAGTGTTGGACGACTGGACTCATCGCGGTACGCGATGGAGGGGTTGAGAATCCTCCACGGTACGCGATGCATGTAAAATATCTAAGATTCCTCCAGAAATCTTCGCGGTACGCGAAACCCTTATTGGCTTCCCACCGCGGTACGCGACGGGTGAGGCGGTGCAATAATCTGATCTACTTCATCAGATTGTATGCAAAGTAGAATTTTTTAAAACTCTCGCACACAAACGCTCAAGAATGAAAACGAGACGAAATTTCATCATCCAAATTCAATTCTGAAGCCATCAGAAGCCATTGATCGCACCAGGAATCATATCTACAAGTTCTAATCGTTGTTTTAACTGCAAATATCCGTCTGATTTGGTAATGATTCATTTTAACCTTCTAGTTTGATAATGGTTGATTAGATCCTGATTTTGAACGTAATGGCATAGTTAGGATTGTTGATTATTGCCTAGATGATGGCTAGGATTGATTATAAACAAAGAACACGATGTTTTAACGGTTAAATCCTTGTTTTGATCCGTTGTAATGCCTGGCTTGCATGAAACCATACCCATGATTATAATGGTTTAACCCATTTGATTATAACAATGTAGGTGATTAGTTGGATTAATCCTTGAAATGCAAGGTTAAATCCAAGTGTTTCAAACTAATCACAATCATTAACATACTCATTGGAACGATTATCTGATGTTTATGATAACAGTCAGATTAGTATGTTAAACATGATTGTTATACCTACTTTAATACTACATTGTGATATATCATGATATTTGGGTAACCAATAACAAGGATTAATCATTCCTAAGCCATTAAACCATCTAGAAACTGTGTTAGCATTATAATCAACAACATTAACTATTTGGTTAATCCGAGAGTATTCTGATTAATCAAAAGCGTCATCAACCTTATATTAGGAATCTAATGCAATGTAGGTTCCTACATTATCATACATTGTATGATATGATAACAAAATAACTAATTAAATACTTAATATCGGTTTGATGACTTTCAAGGCAATGTCTTTGACATTGGACATTCAAAAAGATCTAATCAGTAAGTTAAAACCATAAATAACTCACTAAACATAAATAAATGCAGAATCACCCCTTTATCACCAGTTGTGAGGTATTCTGCTACGTCTGTATTACCAGGTGAGTTTCGTACAACCCCTTTTCTTTTTAATCTTTTATAAACATCGGAGAACACTGTTGAACTTTTTGGAACTATATGATATGTAACACTGTTATCTGAGTGATTTTATGTGATTGTTGAGAACTTGTGGATTTCATGGGATTTTGCCTGAGAACAGAACACTATCACAGAACTTAAAAGTCCTCATTTTTGAACTGCATCTAGTGAACCCATGTGGGGCCGAACGGGGAAACATTGATAGTACTATCGGCTGACCACCCATTTGCTGGGAGCTACAACTCCCCTTGTGTGAATGTTTGTTTCCTGTTTCCAGAACTTCTTAATGTTGTGATAGACATTAAGATAATGAGGCATTAAGATGTTACCGACGGGTAGTATCTTGTAGAACAATATCGTCAGAAAGGAACTAGATACGGGTTCCATGGTTATCTGGAACTGAACATTTTGAGAACTTATAATTACATATCATATTGTGGAACTTGAACTGTATGATCTCACCAGCTTTGTGCTGACGTTTCAAATTTAAATCTTTTTGCAGGAAGACAGTGACCAACCGGTGAGGCAGCACTTTAAACACTTGTAATTAAATAAGCTGTAATGTAATAAACTTAGATTATATAATGTAATATTGATTGTGATTGCGACATCCTTGTAATGTATCTCTTTTAAGTTAATCTGTGTGCTTGTGATATCGGATCAAGTAAGTCACCCCTTATCTCGTAGACGTCACCACTATGCTTCCGCAACCGTTTTAGTGACATCATGATGAGGTGACGAGAGGTGGGGGTGTGACAGGGTGGTATCAGAGCCACAGGTTATAGAGAATTAGGTTGACTTAGAGACCTAGACTATAACCATAGGCTCGTATTGTAACACAGAGAGCACCGAACATAACTAATGAACCAAACTTGTTTTGAATTAAGCCAGGATAATCAGGTGGTACGAATTCCAGTTATGAGTGGCCAGCATAACTGAAATTTGCAACACGTGTGCGTTCTAGTTTAATTTAATTCAAGCAGAACATTAACAACTATAAGGATGAATAGTTGTTCTGAGATAGGAAGAAGCATCATATCATGTTCATATTAAATATTGTTATTTAATATTTACTTCATGATACTGATTAGAAATTTTGATTGTACAGCTATGGCCGACCGAGGTGAACAATATATTTATCAGAGATTTCCTCATGTTATTGTGGATGGTACTCCGAGCTCTAGTTCGGGATCTGATTTGGATCCTTCTGAGGCATCGACTGCAGCCTCACAGGCGCCACCCGCAGTGCAACAGGCGCCACCAGCATCACCACCACCACCAGCACAGGTAGCATCACCTGGATGTTCTCAGCCTCGTGTTGAGAATGTAGCAGCAGAGGAACGACACAGTCCTTCACCATAGAGAGTCCTGGCTTGGGATGGACTCAGGAGAATGCAGGTCATGCCCGTAAGACCACGGGATTACCTCCACGGAGGCAGCTGGCTCCCAGGTACGAGCCTCATGCTTTACACGAGGTGGGAGAATCCTCCCATCAGGCAGAGCTGAGGGCACAGTTGCAGCAAGTTACTCAGAACTTGCAGGGCACACAGCAGAGCCTGCAGTAATGTCAGGCTACGGTTGAGGATACTCGTATGACCATATTGGAGATCCTTACTTCCCACTTGACCCTAATGGATCAAGTGAAGGCTTTGGATACTGATACTCGAGCGTGGAAAACTGCTATTGATGATAGATTGAGGATGACCTGGGGACAGACTATGCTTGCTGCATTTTGGCGGCAAGTGGCACTGGTGACCGAGGGATGGATGTGGGTGAGAGAGAGTGTGACAGAGTTTTTAGCATGGTTTGGAGTAGTGAGTGCTAGACCAGGATGATAGTCCTGGCGGTGGTCATGGCAGTTGTGGCCATGATATTTTCCTTCTTATCGTATTTTATGCGATAAGTATGTTTAGGAGATCATTCTGGGATCTTCATATCACCTGTATGCAGACAGTGAAGGATTAGATGTTGGGGGAGTTTTCTTTTCCTTTCTGGTTGTAATGTTGTGTGTTGTCTCGGTAGTCTTTATAAACTAATGATAGTAATGTAATAAAATGGGTGTTTTTGTGTATTGATCTGTGTAATGTACTATTTGGGTATTGTGTGAACTATGTTTTTCTAACAATTCTATGTGAGGACAATTCTGTGTGAGAACAATTCTGTGTGAGAACATATCTATCGCTAAAATACAGTACAGGAGCAATATTGTATGCGAACTGATCTAAATAAGAACATATCTATTGCTAAAAGTACAGTACGGGAGCCATACTGTACGAGAACATATCTATTGTCTGTGTGAGAACAAACCTAGTGCATGAACTGAGAACATATCATAGAACATGTGTAAGAACATACCAATTTGAGAATATATCTATATGAGAACATATCAATGTGAGAACTTTTCAATGTCCTGAATCTTAATTTATCAAAAACATGGGTAATAAAATATTTATATCGCAGTACTGTGAGCTGTGAAATATTTTAACATGTTTTTGAATTAACAGGACTGAGTATAACTACGAACACCTGTGTAATCTGTGTGCATTGAGAACATGTCTGGACTAAATTCATGTAGTTATACTGTCTTCTTTATAATCACATTTCATTATAATTTTCAGTGTAACTGAATATGATTGAATTGATGTGATAGAACGGATTATATCTGTAATGCTCTTGAACTGACCTGAGTTTGTCTGCTTGTAAGCAGAATAATGGCTCCTAAAAGAGGTCGACCAGCTAAGAGAGTTGCCCAGAACATTACAAACCCTGAACAGAATCAAATTCCACCTTTGAATGTTGAATCAAATCCGGATCCACGTGTTAATCCGGAAGTGAACATGGTTCCACCTGAGAATTTGGAAACAAATACTGCTCCACCACTGAATCCTGGAGCAAGCACTGTTCCACTTGCAGGTACAAGTGATCTGAAACAAACGAAGCCATGATAGCACGAATTGTGCGAGAACAGCTATCTGCTTGTGGTGTTCTGACACAACACCAACCATATATCACTGCAGGTTCTGGTGGGGACCACGATCATACTGAACATAATGCTATTGGTGGTCACGTAGAAACTCATACTACCACCTGTACAACAACCACAAAAACAACTGTTCCTGATCCACCACAGCAAGGGTGTATATATAAATACTTTGCTTCTTGCAACCCTCCTACATTTACAGGCAAGGAAGGAGCGGCTGGTCTTTTAAGGTGGATTGAGGAGATGGAAACTAAACTCAAAATCAGCCAGTGTCTGGAGGAGCATAAAGTGTCTTATGCTGCCTGTTCTCTAAAAGAATCAACTTTAACCTGGTGGAATACCCAGGCTAAGACTTTGGGCACAACTACAGTCGACTCGATGGGCTGGAACGATTTTAAAACTCTGATTAGATCAGAGTACTGCCCAATCACTGAAATTCAAAAACTCCAGGAGGAATTCTAGAATCACTCTATGATCGGTGCTGATTGTCTGGCTTACACCGATCGGTTTCATGAACTTACTTGTTTACTTCCCGATATGTTTCCTACGGAAGCAACATTGGTCGAGAAGTACATTAAGGGTTTGATTCCCCAGATTCGGGGGATGGTGACTGCAGTTGAACCCACAACCCTGAAACATACAATTCTATTAACCACTAAGCTTACCAATGAGGCGGTAAGGAGTGGTACTCTGTCTTTGAAAACTCAGACGGCGGTGAGCCGTAGTGATGTCGGTACCTCTAATGTTTCTAAAGGTACTAAACGAAAGTGGTTTGGCAAAACCAAGGCGAAAGCTCCGGCTGAGATCACCCAGAGCAAGCCAACTGTGAAAAACTATAATGCTGCTATTCTTGAGAGGAAAGCTTACACTAAGCAGGCTCCCAAATGCAATAAATGTCCATTCCATCACACAGGACCGTGTCCTGTTTGTCTGAACTGTAACAGGGTAGGACACTACTCTAAATATTGCAACTTTCCTGCTCAATCACCAAACCAAGCGTCACGACAAACCACTCAAAACAATCGGTCGTGCTTCAAATGTGGAAGCCCTAACCACTTCATGAAAAATTGTCCGAACAATAACAACACCAATCAGGGAAATGAAGCTAGGGGGAGAGCTTTTCAGATTGGTGCGACCGAGGCGAGACATGATGCAAATATTGTCACTGGTACGTTTCTACTCAACAATCTTTACGCATCAGTTTTATTTGATACAGGGGTAGATAAGAGTTTTATCTCTCCTGAATTTGCATCATTAATTTCATTGCCTACGGTAGATCTAGAAACTCCTTATGTCATTGAACTTGCTAATGGCAAGTTGATCAAAACTAACAGTGTTATTCAAGGGTGTTCCTTGAATTTGAATGATCATCTTTTCAATATCAATCTACTTCCCATTGAGCTTGGAAGCTTTGATGTTGTTGTCGGTATGGACTGGCTTTCTGATAACCAAGCAGAAGTTGTATGTCAAAACTGTTGGGATTCGTATGTGGGTTTTAAAATTTTTAAATCATTAAACGCAGCGGAAACATTAACCGTACGAACCAATCTGGTCAAAACCAGATTGCCCACCAGGAGTCCAGATGCAAATCAAACAGAATAAACAAACCATAGGGTGTTTAGTGATTATACCTTTCGAGAGTAAACCGCTAACATACGCGAGGCACCACGAAACAACGAACCCAGTCGCTAGATCTGGTTACACAATATGATCTTTGACAGTCAAATCTGATTCGCTTCAAAGATCAAAACACCACTTGAGACTCAACTCCTCTTGATCCAGAATAGTCAACCGCAGCCCAAGAACAACCTTGATGTGGCTATCGGTGCTGTGATTGTTGCTGGCAATACGTTGATTAAAACCGTAGGAAGCCCACGGTGTCAAACGTGCAGATCCAAGAAGAAAATTGGGGAGGCGGCCAAGGAAAATTTTTTATATGTTTTGAGATATCTCATCTCATACATATATATTTATCTCAATTGAGATGTTTTAAAAGATTAAAATTCTAATTTTCAAATTTTAAATTTCAAATCTTTTATTTAAACTTTAGATAATAAGATTTAATTAAATAAATATTATTCTAATTAATATTTAAATAATAAACGTAATTTTTTAATTATCAACTAATTGATAATTACAAATATTGCTCCTCAAATATCAACTCTTTGATATTACCCTTTAATAATTATTAGTCGTGAATGTGTTGATTTAATTAACTTTTAATTAAATCTAATCGTTCGTTGCTCATAGTGCAACCCTTGCGGATCTTATCTCGATAGTGGTACGAACTAATGTCGTTACTTGGGCATACAAATCCAACAGACTCCCACTTGCACAAGTCTTGACCATTCAGTCAGTACAGACAGTAGTGGACGTCTAGCTACATCTCACTATCCCATCAAGATACGACGCTGTTTAGCCGTCTACTATTCACATATAGCTTAAGTACAATTCCTTAACTATTCGTAATAGTAATGGACATGAAATCAGTCATCCTTCTGTAATTGACATCCCGTTGAACATGAGACATGGATCATGTGTCATTCTCATATCGTGTTCAACCATTTCTATTCTCGATCCCATATCATAACTAGTTTAATCAAACTCCCAGTTTGAGCATGGCCATGCAATTTTACTAGTTTTTGATAAACGAGGGGCCCAGAGACGTCAGCCTATTACCGAAGTATAGGAACAGATCCCGTTGACTACATATAACTCTCACTATGTTTCGGATTATCTCCAACTATGAATCCTTATTACTGCCTGGTCAAAGAGCAGTGTTAGATATGTCAAAAGATAGTCCTACGCGTAATCAAGTTCAATATGCATCTAAGGTCTAAGGATACAAAGATTATTCCATTCTCAAAATCTACTCATGACTATGATCCATGGAGTGATTTTGAAACGGGTTGCGTTCAATATCCATTCTCTATTGGATATCTGTGAATTTGGCCTCCAACTCTTTAGACTTTTCCTCCTATGAAACCAACCAACATTCACAATGGTCTCAAACTCAACATCTATTCCCATAGATTTGATTGACCACGAACATTTAGAATAAATTATATTCAAGGATATTAAACGTACAAAAATTGAACACAATTAGTATGATGATAAAGCAATTAACTCTTTAATTCAAAATCATTCAAATACAATTGTCTTAGTTCAAGAACATCCAAATACTAAAACAAATCATATCCAATCACTAGCAAATCTAAGTCCTATGTTTCTAGCATGCTCCTCATGTTTTGCTTGGGGCATAGGCTTAGTGAACGGGTCTGCTAGATTATGATCTGTATGCACCTTATTTATGGTAATGTCTCCTCGTTCCAATATTTCCCGTATATAATGGAACTTCCTGAGTATATGCTTGGTGCTGTGATGCGATCTTGGTTCCTTCGCTTGAGCAATAGCACCTGAGTTGTCACACATTACCTTGATTGGTCTTGCAATGCTTGGCACCACTCCAAGATCAGCTATGAACTTCTTCATCCAAGCAGCCTCCTTTGCAGCATCTGATGCTGCAATGTATTCGGACTCTGTGGTGGACTGGGCAACAACAGTTTGTTTGGAACTCTTCCATGTTATTGCTCCACCATTTAGAGTGAATACAAATCCAGTCTGTGATCGAGAATCATCTCGATCAGTTTGAAAACTTGCATCAGTGTAACACTTTACACTGAGCTCCTCATCTGTGCCTCCATATATCAGAAACACGTCTTTAGTTCTTTTCAGATACTTTAGAATGTTCTTTACTGTAATCCAGTGAGCATCACCTGGATTCTGTTGATATCTGCTCATCATGCTCAAGGCATATGAGACATCTGGTCTAGTGCACAACATAGCATACATGATCGATCCTATTGCAGAAGCATATGGAACTCTTTCCATCCTTCTTTTATGATCTTCCGTTTCCGGACATTGCAACTTGTTTAGGATCGTCCCATGTGCCATAGGTAAAAAACCTCTTTTGGCATCTTGCATTGAAAAGCGTCGAATGACCTTATCAATATATGTGCTTTGACTTAAACCAATAAGCCTCCTTGATCTATCTCTATAGATCTTAATTCCCAGAATGTATGCAGCTTCACCAAGGTCCTTCATTGCGAAACACTTTCCTAACCAGGATTTTACTCCGTTCAAGGTTGGAATGTCATTTCCAATAAGGAGTATGTCATCTACATACAAAATCAAGAACATCACAATGCTCCCACTTGCTTTCATGTAAACACACGGTTCATCTTCGTTCTTTATAAAACCAAACTCTTTGATTTCTCATCAAAACGAAGATTCCAGCTTCTAGATGCTTGTTTCAATCCATAAATGGATTTCTTTAATTTGCATACTTTATTAGGATTCTTAGGATCGACAAAACCTTCAGGCTGAGCCATATAGACATCTTCAGTAAGGTGTCCATTTAGAAAAGCCGTTTTGACATCCATTTGCCATATTTCATAATCATAGTATGCTGAAATGGCAATCAGAATTCTAATTGATTTAAGCATAGCCACTGGAGAAAAAGTTTCCTCATAATCAATACCTTGAGTTTGAGTAAAACCTTTTGCTACAAGTCTAGCTTTAAATGTATGCACATTCCCATCCATGTCGGTTTTCTTCTTAAAAACCCATTTGCTCCCTACTGTCTTACAATTGGGAGGCAAATCAACCAAGTCCCAGACTTGGTTATCATGCATGAATTGCATCTCAGCGTCCATGGCGTCAAGCCATTTATCAGATTCTGAATCTGAAATTGCAGTCTTATAATTGGTAGGTTCTGTGCCATCCAAAATTGGTACATCATTTCCTTGAATGAGAAAACCGTATCTGTCGGGATCCCTACGATCTCTACTAGATCTGCGAACGCTTGACTCTTCAACATTTGACTGAGTCACTGGTGTTGTGTCAACTCTTAGTTGACTTGGTGTCTCAACCTCAGGTTGTGTTTCGGGAATTACTTCCATATCCACAATATTATCAGCTTGACTTCTCGCGAGAAACTCTTTCTCTAGAAAAGTTCCTTTACGCATAATAACAAATTTGTTTTTATCTGGCTGATAGAAGTAGTATCCCATAGTCTCCTTTGGATATCCGACGAAAACTACCTTTTCGCCTCTGGGTTCTAATTTGTTGGGTGTTTCACGTTTCACGTAGGCATCACAACCCCAGACCTTTAGGTATGACGTTTTGGGTTTACTACCATACCATATCTCATATGGTGTTTTATCCACCTTCTTGGTTGGAGCAATGTTTACAAGTTTAGCAGCGGTTTCAAGGGCATATCCCCAGAAAGAGTGAGGCAGATTCGTGCGACTCATCATAGATCGAACCATATCTAATAAGGTTCGATTCCTCCTTTCAGACACACCATTGAGTTGTGGTGTTCTAGGAGGAGTAAATTGTGAAACAATTCCACATTGCCTAAGATGCTCTTCGAATTCATAACTAAGGTATTCACCACCTCGATCCGATCGAATGGCTTTTATTGTTTTACCAAGCTGATTTTCAACTTCCTTTTGAAATGTTTTAAACATATCAGGATTACCCCCAGTGAGACAAGTTGAGTTTCAGATTGACTTGATCCCAGGCGCAGCACTCGTTGCTAAAGCCCCGTATCGGCTTGCGCCATCGGAAATGCAAGAACTTTCAGGTCAATTGCAAGAATTGTTAGACAAATTTTATTAGACCTAGTTTCTCACCCTGGGGAGCGCCAATTCTTTTTGTGAAAAAGAAGGATGGTTCGTTCAGAATGTGTATTGACTACCGGGAACTCAATAAACTGACAATCAAGAACCGTTATCCACTACCTCGTATCGATGATCTGTTTGATCAATTGCAAGGTGCTACATATTTTTCAAAAGTCGATTTAAGATCTGGATATCATCAGTTGCGTATTCATGATGATGACGTTCCTAAAACTGCTTTCAGAACTCGATACGGACATTACGAATTTTTTGTAATGCCATTTGGTTTAACCAATGCACCAGCAGTTTTCATGGATCTGATGAATCGGGTATGTAGACCTTATCTGGATAAATTTGTGATTGTGTTTATTGATGATATTCTTATTTACTCTCGAAACCAACAAGAACATGCTCAACACATGAAATTAATCCTAGAACTTTTGGCACATGAAAGATTATATGCCAAATTTTCCAAGTGTGAATTTTGGTTACGAGAAGTTCAATTTCTTGGGCACGTAGTAAACGAGAACGGTATTCAAGTGGATCCCAGTAAGATTCAAGTAGTGAAACAATGGGAGACACCCCGAACCCCGACAGAAATACGTCAATTCTTGGGGTTGGCAGATTATTATCGTCGATTTATCAACAACTTTTCAAAGATAGCTGTAACAACCGGTTTTTAATAATGAATGTATTGTGAATAATTGTTAATCAAACGATTGTGGTTGTTGTGATTTGAAAATATGTGAGATTACGTCATCTATGGCAAGAGCACATTTGGTCGTGCTTGAAATCCACGATGATTTAGCAATTTTAATTATTACAGGTTGATAGTATGTGAAAAATGGCGTTAGTAGATCGCAAAGAAACATCCATCACCTAATGCTTATTCAAATAGATGACCAACCGATTTCATGTCGAGAATCATAACTCGGAAATGAAGAAAATGAGTGTAAGCGAAATCGCGAAACGAGGCTCCGATTTCAAGATACACTGAATCAAATATAGCAATAGATAAGAGGTCAAATATTTTGAACTCTTTTGGTCTTGAGATTATAACCATTGGAAAGAGCTCGAAAAATCGTGAACGTAGGCGAAAACCGTGCACAAAACGGAGTTCGTATGCTTCCGTAATCGCGAAAACAAGATAAGATCAAAATTTGACAATGCTGATGTGGGGAGGCGCCCCAACTGGGTGCATCAGCTGGGGCGATGCGCCTGGGACCATATGTCGGCAAAAATGTGTTTTAAGGATCAGAACGCATTTTTGAAAGCGTTTTTCTTCTTCTTTCGACCTGTTCTCCTCCCAAACGAAATATTCATCATTTCTAAGCCTAAAACCTTCATCTTGAAGGATTCTAATCATTCGGATCGCACCCAGGAACGTATCTGCAAGCCCTGATCGTTGTTTTGTAACTGAATATCCGTCAGATTAACTAACAGTTCGTTTTATCTTACTAGTTTAATATTGTGTGAATTAAATCTGGTTTTGATTGTAATACTATGATTATGGGTATTGATTATTGCCTAGTTGATATCTAGGGATTGTTAGAAACGAAGAACTTGATATTTTGACGGTGAAATCTTCGTTTTGAAGCCGGGATAATGTCCGGTTGTTATGAAACCCATATCATAGTGTGATAACTAGCAGGATGGGTTGAATATGATTTTAAATAAATTAGGGATTATAATCCATAGATTAAATGATGATTTTGATAAATTGATGTTAAAATTATTAATAGTTATGATCTTAAATAAAAATTGAATAATAAAAATAGTTAAAGATCGTAACTAATATAATTGAACATCAATTATTTGATGAAATGCCTAAGTGAGGCATGAAACATGATTAATTATGATAATTGACTAAAACTTGCTAAACATAGTAAGATAAAGTCATTTATGTGATAAATTGACTTTGAGCAAGTCAAATCAGTCAAGTGTGTTGAACTTGATTGTATGTGCTATACGTGTTGAAACTAGTTGTGTCACACCCCGAGCCGGCGGGGTTGGATCGGAGTCCCCGCCGGGCGGAAGGTTCCCGGGGCGTGATATCGCGGATGATAATCATGATGATCAGATTGTTTACATAGCATCAACGTTTAAGAATATCTAAAGCACAACCAAATGTTATATAGGATTACAAAGTTAAATTACAATAGCAATGTTCTGCAATTTAACTCAGTAAACCTAATCAAAAGAATAATGTTTATATCTTGTATATATACAAGATATCAAAAGTAATGTGTATCATCAACAAAATATGTGCTTCTTCCAAAAGTCTACTAGGTCCTCTATCTGGGCAGCCTAGTATGTAAATCCAAGAGCTTATGCTTAAACCTGTCCTTCACCTGAGAAAGCATGTAAAAAGATCAAGTCAACACAACGGTTGGTGAGTTCATATAGTTTATAAGTTTTTTTAAAAAAAATAGATTCACAAACCTCCTTCGGTAAAACCTTAACCTCATTAACTCCACATGTAATATCCAAATCGGTATGCTTATATATAGGGCATACCCCTGAGTCGAGCCTACGACCCGCCCAGACGCCATCCCACCACATACTAATCCAGATATGACACTGTTGTTAATAATAATTAAGCATTTTACCTACCAATCAATTCAATCCTCCTCAAAGCCTTTGTTATCTGTTTCAATGTTTTCATGTCTATTGTATTCGTAAGTGTTAGTTTCTCATCACGTTTATCAAACATCATAGATTCACACACACATAGTTTAGCAATTACATATCTCCTATAAGCAGACAATAGCTCTGGAATACCAGTAGTTTAGCAATTACATGTCTCTTATATAGATAACAGCTTAGCATTCAACAAGTTCATGTTTAGCCTTTACATACCTCTTATAAGCCGACAAAAGCTCTGGAATACCAGACGTTTAGCAATTACATGTCCCTTATAACCAGGTAATAGCTCCGTAACGTTACGTTTATGTTTAGCCTTTACATACCTCATATAAGCCGACACAAGCTCTGGAATACCAGTAGTTTAGCAATTACGTGTCCCTTATAACCAGGTAATAGCTTAGAATCGATACTTTCATGTTTAGCCTTTACATACCTCATATAAGCTGACAAAAGCTCTGGAATACCAGACGTTTAGCAATTACATGTCACTTATAACCAGGTAATAGCTGAGTATCATTATGTTTATGTTATTACATGTATCTCACCCCATAGGTACAAGCTCTGGAATACCAGACGTTCAGCAATTACGTAGTCTATGGTTAGATACATGTATGATGGCCTAGTAGCATGTAATAGTATCAAGTCTCATGTAATTGAATCAAGTATCATGTATTTGTATCATGTCTCATGTAATTGAATCACATCTCATGTAATTGAATCAAGTCTCATGTAATTGTATCAAGTATCATGTAATCGTATCCAGCATCATGTATTTGTATCATGTCTCATGTAATTGAATCACATCGCATGTAATTGAATCAAGTCTCATGTAATCGTATCAAGTATCATGTAATCGTATCCAGTATCATGTATTTGTATCAAGAATCATGTAATCGTATCAAGTAATCAACAAATGATTTTAAGCATCAAGCTTAAAGTAAAGGTTTCCATCATAAGAAATCATGTTTATGTTTAAAGCATTAAATAACATTTCAATAAAAATGTTTAACATGCTTCTCAGTCCTGAAGTAAAACAAATAAGTTTGAAAGGGGACAATGAACTCACCTTAGGTCCGAAGTGCTTGACTTAAGTAGAATAAAAATGCACGCGCTCTTGGTTTGCTTTCGTTATGATGTTCAAGCTCCTGCGTTGATTTCATAATGTTTGTATTTCATGAGTATTTGTTGGATTGATTTATGTGTGCATAAACATTAGTGTTAGCCCTAACGTTGGCTAACACTTTGTGTCTTGATCTTCACTCGACCCTTGGTTATTTGTCTTTGTTGTGACATCAATTTCCCACAAGATTTAAGTTAACTTTAATTTACTAATAAACTCTTTCATTCCGTTTGAATCACCATAGTGATAAGTGAATTTTCTAACTATGAAAGCTTAGGTTTTTAGTTTTAGTGTTATCACATATCTCATATTCCTTGTTAATTAAACCTTGTGGGCCTTTAGTTGGATCAAATAATTAATGTGACCAACATAAATGAGCCTAGCATTTTAATTGGGTCGTGACCATGGAAATGGGCCGAGTGGTGGTGTTGGGCCGAGAAGTGTCATTGGGCCTATTAAGACTTTTTGGGCTAATTAACTAAGTCGTTGGGCCTTTAGGCTATTATGGGTCTAGTGAAGACGAATTGGGTCTGTTGGGCCTGTTCAGAAAAGTGGGCCGAAACAAGGGCCATGGGCCAAAGAAATGGATATGGGCTCCTTTGGATATTAGTTTGGGTCGTAGGGAAGAAACAAAGGCATTGGCCAATGAGTGGGCTACAGGTTTTCTGTTGGGCCGATCAAAAGAGCTGATGGGCCTTAACAATGTGTATTGGGCCTAAATGTTAAGCTGTACGAAATGGATGCTACTGGGCTAATGCCCATCGGTTGATTTATCCACTTGGGCCGAGTGCATTGGCTGTTGGGCCAATGATGGAGTTGGGCTGCTTATAATCTTTAGCCGAGAAGGAGGTGGTTTCAATCCCATTTCAGCGAACCTTGAGGGTTACAGGTTCGGCACTCTATGTTCCATCCTAGCTGGGTTCGTGAGATGCCATAGCTTCGCCTAGGGTTCGGCTATTGTCAATTGGTTCGGTGACCACGCATCAACATGGTTCAGTCATGGTTTCAGCATGAAGGTTCGCCCGTATATGGTTCGGCTTCAATGATCCCAAGGTTCTTTGATCCAAGGTGAAAGGTTCGGCATAGCTTGAGGGTTCGGGAATATTAGGGTTCGTGGCCATATGGTTCTACGCTGCTTATGGTTCGGCTGGTGATGGCAAACGAACCAATGGTTCGTGTCTTCCTTCCTCTGGTTCGTCTAGGTTTCACCCCAAGGGTTCGGGAGTAGGATGGGTTCGCCGATGGGACTAGGGTTCGGCCACCTGGAATCCCACGAACCTGTACAGCTATTCGTCATCCCGCTGGTCCAGAAGGTTCCTAATTCGTTTGAAATGTTGTTGTGATGCTACAGATGACATCTAAATGTGCTGAAGATCGAAGGCTAGGGCCAAAACCCGGTTACATGTGTGTGTCGAACTAGGAACACGAAAAACCCTATTTTTTTTCGAATTTTCAAAGCTCATTACCTCGTAACTCAGTGGTCAACAGCTCCGATCAGTTGTACTTTTATGTAGGGGGCTTCGAGATGATCGTTTAGGCGCAAGAATCACGAAATTCCGTTAAGAATCGAGGGAGATATGAAGCTTCAAAGTATAACAATGGTGGAAATTTTAGAGAGAGAAGGAAAACGGGAAAGAGGGTGTAGAGAGAGAGTGAGATTGAAATAAATGAGGTGAACCACCTCATTTGATGTTTAAATACCCCGCGGGTATTCGGGTTCGTTTCGGTTGCTCGGTTTGTGGTTTCGTCGCGTATCCGGCACGTTACGCGGCTTTTTCGCAAATAAAATAAAATGAATATTTTTAGGATTAACAAATTATAAGTATTATTAGAAATTATATTAAATATCATTACGTATAAATAAATATCGAATTTTTAATAGTTTACGCGTTTCGTTTAATTTTTAGCGTTTAGATGATTTGATCGCGATTTAAATTAAGATAGTTAAAGTTAAATTATTTTATGATGAGTTTCAAAATTGTAAAATAAGAAATATAATATTTCTTTGAAATTATGATCGTTCGTATCGTTATTCGTTT
The DNA here is from genome assembly GCA_009363875.1 of Mikania micrantha. Taxonomy (NCBI): domain Eukaryota; kingdom Viridiplantae; phylum Streptophyta; class Magnoliopsida; order Asterales; family Asteraceae; genus Mikania; species Mikania micrantha. Next base: position 35,002 of record SZYD01001457.1, read on the forward strand.
TCGTTATCGTTTCATCAGATCGCGTCACCATCGCGCGTATTCGTTCGAATCGTCATTCGAACGAACACGTCGATGGTTTGACTTTCTGATTCTTGTTTTCTACTGTTAAGTCATTATTTCAGAACGTTAAACTATCAGAATCATTCGTACAGATCGTCACCTATACGAATAACTCGTCGGTTTAGCATTCTGCAACAATAACCATTAAGGTTTGGTTTTGTCTCATCTCACATACGTTTATGTAAACTAATATCACATCATGTATTCGTGTTTCAACACTGTGTTGTCTGACATGTTTTCTGACTGTTAAACCCTAAAGTTTTAGTCAGATTCAGACAATCGTTTAATAGTTCCATGCTAATCAAATGTATAAATAGTCTAAACATAGTTTAACGAATTGTGTACCTGAATCACTGTACATGTTTACTGTTACGATCACTGTTCCGGCACGCGTCCGGCACTGATGTTACAGTCTCCCCTTGTTAGAGAAATTTCGTCCCGAAATTTAAGACTCGTTATTTCGGTACGACTTCCTCGGCAAAGAGTTGGGGATACTTGTTTCTCATGTGATCTTCACGTTCCCAAGTAAACTCAGGTCCGCGCTTTGAGTTCCAACGAACTTTAACGATAGGAATACGACTTCGTCTCAGTTGCTTGACTTTACGATCCATAATCTCCAATGGTTCTTCAACAAAACGTAAGTTTTCATCCAATTGAATTTCTTCAATTGGTATGATAAGAGTTTCATCAGCAAGGCATTTCTTCAAGTTTGAGACGTGAAACACGTCATGTACACCACTAAGTTCATCCGGTAATTTCAATCTGTATGCTACAGGACCAATACGTTCGATGATTTCGAACGGTCCTACGTATCGTGGTGTTAGTTTGCCTTTCTTTGCAAAACGGACTACGCCTTTCCAAGGAGAAACCTTAAGCATAACACGATCTCCCACTTGGAATTCCAACGGCTTACGCCGTTTATCAGCATAGCTCTTTTGTCTGCTTCGTGTCGCTTGTAGTCTTTGTTGTATCTGAGCAATCTTGTCTGTAGTTTCTTGAATAAGTTCTGGCCCGGTGATACGATTGTCTCCCACTTCTGACCAACAGATCGGTGACCGACATTTGCGACCATAAAGAGCCTCGAATGGGGCACAACCGATGCTGCTGTGATAACTGTTGTTGTAGGAGAACTCGATTAGTGGCAAGTGGGAATCCCAATTACCACCGAAGTCTAGAACACAAGTTCTTAACATATCCTCCAGGGTTTGGATAGTACGTTCGCTTTGTCCATCCGTTTGTGGATGATAAGCCGTACTCAAGTTTAATTGTGTCCCTAGAGATTTCTGCAATGACTGCCAAAACCTTGATGTAAATCTGCTATCACGATCTGAAATGATAGACAATGGCACACCATGGCGTACCACTATCTCGTTGATGTAAAGCTTTGCTAGTTTATCCATCGTGTACGTTTCTCGCATCGGCAAGAAGTGAGCAGATTTGGTCAATCGATCAACGATAACCCAAATGGTATCATGTCCACTGGAAGTGCGGGGTAGCTTGGTAATAAAGTCCATAGCTATTTGTTCCCACTTCCATAGTGGTATTTCAGGCTGTTCCAGCAAACCAGATGGTTTCTGGTGTTCCGCCTTCACCTTAGCACACGTAAGGCATCTACCAACATACTCAGCGATGTCTTTCTTCATACCCGGCCACCAATAGAATGCACGTAAGTCTTGGTACATTTTATCAGCACCGGGATGCACAGAGTACTTGGTCTTATGTGCTTCATCAAAAATAAGTTTCCTTAACTCATCTACTGCAGGAATCCAGATACGATCCTTGAAGTAAACAAGTCCATCGGGTTTTGTTCCCAATTGTTTCTCCACACCGCAATCTAAGTCTTTCTTCAAGTTTCCTCGTTCAATTGCTTCCTGTTGTGCTTGACTAATGTGATCGTGTAAACTTGTCTGCACAGTCATTCCCATTGCTCTGACGCGCAAGGGTTTGACCCGTTCCTTCCGGCTCAAGGCATCAGCAACAACGTTTGCCTTGCCTGGATGGTACTTAATCACACAGTCATAGTCATTCAGAAGCTCAACCCAACGTCGCTGTCGCATATTGAGTTCCTTCTGATCGAATATATGTTGTAGACTTTTGTGATCTGTAAATATGGTACACTTGGTTCCATATAAGTAATGCCTCCAGATCTTCAGTGCAAACACCACTGCTCCCAATTCCAGATCATGAGTTGTGTAGTTCTTCTCATGAATCTTTAATTGTCTCGAAGCATAGGCAATGACTTTGTCCCGCTGCATAAGTACACAGCCAAGTCCCTGATGGGATGCATCACAATAAACAACAAAGTCATCACAACCATCTGGGAGTGATAAGATCGGAGCATCACATAGCTTTTGTTTCAATGTCTGAAAGGCTTCTTCTTGTTTTTGCTCCCAAATAAACGGCTCGCTTTTCTGCGTTAGCTTCGTGAGTGGCAGAGCTATCTTAGAAAAGTTTGAAATAAACCTTCTGTAATAGCCTGCTAAGCCTAGAAAAGAACGTATCTCCGTAGGTGTCTTCGGAGTGTCCCAATCTTTTATTGCTTCGATCTTGGCAGGATCAACGTGAATTCCCTCACTGTTAACAACGTGACCTAGGAATTGAACCTCTTTTAACCAAAACTCACACTTAGAGAATTTGGCATAGAGTTTCTCTTCCTTTAACAGTTCCAAGATCGTTCTCAGATGTTTCTCGTGTTCTGCTTTGCTTTTAGAATAGATCAATATGTCATCAATGAAAACAATAACAAATTGATCTAAGTACGGCTTACACACACGGTTCATGAGGTCCATGAAAACCGCAGGTGCATTCGTCAAACCAAAAGGCATCACCATGAACTCATAGTGCCCGTACCTGGTACGAAACGCCGTCTTGGGTATGTCTTCGTCTTGTACTCTAAGCTGATGATATCCGGAACGCAGATCGATCTTCGAAAAGTACTGAGCTCCTTGCAACTGATCAAATAAATCATCAATCCTCGGTAATGGATACCGATTCTTGATGGTTAATTTGTTTAGCTCCCTGTAGTCTATGCACATCCGAAAGGATCCATCCTTCTTTTTCACGAACAAAACCGGAGCTCCCCAAGGTGAGTAGCTCGGTCGGATGAAACCTTTATCAAGTAATTCCTGTAGTTGATTAGATAATTCCTGCATCTCCGAAGGTGCTAACCTATAAGGAGATTTAGCAACGGGCGTTGCCCCAGGAATTAGATCGATACGAAACTCTACCGGTCGCACAGGTGGCAAACCAGGTAGATCATCCGGAAATACTTCAGGATATTCCTTCACTATCGGTACGTCTTGTATCGTTTTCTTGTCTTTGTCTTTCTCCACCACATGAGCCAAGAATGCTATGCACTTCTTTTGCAGACACTTACGCGCTTTTATGCATGATATGATCTTTACGTTTCTCTTGGCTTGATCCCCACGAACTTCCAATACACGATCATCCGTTACTGGAATCCGAAGTAGCTTCTCGGAACAGATGACTTCAACTCGATTGAGTGAGAGCCAATCCATTCCCACGATGATATCGAAACTGCCCAACTCCATCGGCAACAAGTCGATGGAAAATGTATGATCTATAAGTGTAAGTGGGCAGTTCCTAAGTATAGTGCTAACTGTAACTTGTTTCCCATTAGCTACTTCAATAATGTAAGGGGAGTCTAAGGTATCCTCAGTAAGACTAAGTTGTCGTGCAAAATCAGATGAAATAAAACTCTGGTCTGCACCAGTATCAAATAGTATGGATGCATAAGAGTCATGTAAAAGAAATGTACCAGTGACCACATTAGGGTCCTGACGTGCAGCATTAGCTCCAATGACAAAAGCTCGTCCACGAGGTGCTTGTGCTCCAGCTTGCACCTTCTTTGGACAGTTGCGGGAGAAGTGACCTAGTTCCCCGCAGTTGTAGCAGTCTCTGTTGTTGTTATTGCCTGGGTTCTGTGGTGGTGGTGGAGGTAGTGTTCTTGCTGCGGTGTTAGTGGCCTGATTTACAGCAACTCGGCACTTGTTAACCCAGTGGCCAAACCGGCCACAATTCGTGCACTTCCTGCATTGAGCACCAACAGGATGATGATACTTGCAGTTGGTGCACTGGGGATATTCCCCTCCATAACCCCTAGTAGTAGGATTGACAGGTGCTGCAGGTGCCTGTCGCAGAGGGGTAACGGCTGCATAATTCTTGACAACCTTTTGTTTCTTTTTCTGGTGGTACTCAGGTTTCTTTGACGTTGTTTCTTTGGCCTTGCCAGCATCATCTTTCAAGACTCCAGACTTTACCATTACTTTGGTAAGCTTAGCAGAGAGGGAAATGGCTGACTCCAAAGTAGCAGGATATGAACCCAGTACAACGCTTTGTATACATGAAGGTAGTCCTGCCACATAGCGATCAATTAGTTTCTCCAAGGTCGGTACCATTTCTGGCACCAGGGCTACCAGTTCATGATAGCGGTTGGTAAAAGTCATATGATCAGCTCCCTTCATCTCATGATTCGAGAGCTCAATCTCCAGTTGTTGTAGTTCATGTTTCGGGCAAAACTCATTCCTCAGAAGAAGTTTAAATTCTGCCCAGGGCATCGCCATTGCTTCATCTCTTCCCTTGGCTCTTATCTGTGCGTTCCACCAAGTCAAAGCTCGCTTGCTGAAAGAACCAGCTGCATAGCGAACTTTGTGATGTTCTGGACAACCGCTGATGTCCAAAGTATTTTCCATTTTCTCAAGCCATTGGATCAGTCCAACAGCTCCTTCAACTCCGGTAAAGCTCGGGGGTTTGCATCCTACAAAGGACTTATAGGAGCAATCCGAAGTATGACCAGTGTTTCCACTAGCCTCGCCTGTGGTGTGACCAGAAGTGTTGCCTTGTCCTTGAATCCTGTTTATCATCTCTGGGATGACATCCTTTAGTTGACTCGTCAGCTGGGTACTCAGTAGTGTCGCCAAGGCGATAGTAGCAGGATCCAGTGTCGGTGTATTGCTTGAGCCTGGTGGTGGAGAGTGCGGAGGAGGAGGAGGTGGCGGTGGTGAATCCGGTGGTGTAGGAGTCGAAGAGTGAGGAGCAGAAACTTGTGGAGTAGGTTGTTTTCTCGGCGGCATTCTGATCATAACCAAAAGAATTTGGTTAGTGCAATGATCGAACGCAGAAAACATAATGCAAACTTAAGTCTTAAGTTCTCTACATGAGGGTCCCTAAGTTATAGTCTAGGCCAAACCGTTTTAGTAAATGGCCTATTATTCTCTATAACCTTGAGCTCTGATACCAATCTGTCACACCCCGAGCCGGCGGGGTTGGATCGGAGTCCCCGCCGGGCGGAAGGTTCCCGGGGCGTGATATCGCGGATGATAATCATGATGATCAGATTGTTTACATAGCATCAACGTTTAAGAATATCTAAAGCACAACCAAATGTTATATAGGATTACAAAGTTAAATTACAATAGCAATGTTCTGCAATTTAACTCAGTAAACCTAATCAAAAGAATAATGTTTATATCTTGTATATATACAAGATATCAAAAGTAATGTGTATCATCAACAAAATATGTGCTTCTTCCAAAAGTCTACTAGGTCCTCTATCTGGGCAGCCTAGTATGTAAATCCAAGAGCTTATGCTTAAACCTGTCCTTCACCTGAGAAAGCATGTAAAAAGATCAAGTCAACACAACGGTTGGTGAGTTCATATAGTTTATAAGTTTTTTTAAAAAAAATAGATTCACAAACCTCCTTCGGTAAAACCTTAACCTCATTAACTCCACATGTAATATCCAAATCGGTATGCTTATATATAGGGCATACCCCTGAGTCGAGCCTACGACCCGCCCAGACGCCATCCCACCACATACTAATCCAGATATGACACTGTTGTTAATAATAATTAAGCATTTTACCTACCAATCAATTCAATCCTCCTCAAAGCCTTTGTTATCTGTTTCAATGTTTTCATGTCTATTGTATTCGTAAGTGTTAGTTTCTCATCACGTTTATCAAACATCATAGATTCACACACACATAGTTTAGCAATTACATATCTCCTATAAGCAGACAATAGCTCTGGAATACCAGTAGTTTAGCAATTACATGTCTCTTATATAGATAACAGCTTAGCATTCAACAAGTTCATGTTTAGCCTTTACATACCTCTTATAAGCCGACAAAAGCTCTGGAATACCAGACGTTTAGCAATTACATGTCCCTTATAACCAGGTAATAGCTCCGTAACGTTACGTTTATGTTTAGCCTTTACATACCTCATATAAGCCGACACAAGCTCTGGAATACCAGTAGTTTAGCAATTACGTGTCCCTTATAACCAGGTAATAGCTTAGAATCGATACTTTCATGTTTAGCCTTTACATACCTCATATAAGCTGACAAAAGCTCTGGAATACCAGACGTTTAGCAATTACATGTCACTTATAACCAGGTAATAGCTGAGTATCATTATGTTTATGTTATTACATGTATCTCACCCCATAGGTACAAGCTCTGGAATACCAGACGTTCAGCAATTACGTAGTCTATGGTTAGATACATGTATGATGGCCTAGTAGCATGTAATAGTATCAAGTCTCATGTAATTGAATCAAGTATCATGTATTTGTATCATGTCTCATGTAATTGAATCACATCTCATGTAATTGAATCAAGTCTCATGTAATTGTATCAAGTATCATGTAATCGTATCCAGCATCATGTATTTGTATCATGTCTCATGTAATTGAATCACATCGCATGTAATTGAATCAAGTCTCATGTAATCGTATCAAGTATCATGTAATCGTATCCAGTATCATGTATTTGTATCAAGAATCATGTAATCGTATCAAGTAATCAACAAATGATTTTAAGCATCAAGCTTAAAGTAAAGGTTTCCATCATAAGAAATCATGTTTATGTTTAAAGCATTAAATAACATTTCAATAAAAATGTTTAACATGCTTCTCAGTCCTGAAGTAAAACAAATAAGTTTGAAAGGGGACAATGAACTCACCTTAGGTCCGAAGTGCTTGACTTAAGTAGAATAAAAATGCACGCGCTCTTGGTTTGCTTTCGTTATGATGTTCAAGCTCCTGCGTTGATTTCATAATGTTTGTATTTCATGAGTATTTGTTGGATTGATTTATGTGTGCATAAACATTAGTGTTAGCCCTAACGTTGGCTAACACTTTGTGTCTTGATCTTCACTCGACCCTTGGTTATTTGTCTTTGTTGTGACATCAATTTCCCACAAGATTTAAGTTAACTTTAATTTACTAATAAACTCTTTCATTCCGTTTGAATCACCATAGTGATAAGTGAATTTTCTAACTATGAAAGCTTAGGTTTTTAGTTTTAGTGTTATCACATATCTCATATTCCTTGTTAATTAAACCTTGTGGGCCTTTAGTTGGATCAAATAATTAATGTGACCAACATAAATGAGCCTAGCATTTTAATTGGGTCGTGACCATGGAAATGGGCCGAGTGGTGGTGTTGGGCCGAGAAGTGTCATTGGGCCTATTAAGACTTTTTGGGCTAATTAACTAAGTCGTTGGGCCTTTAGGCTATTATGGGTCTAGTGAAGACGAATTGGGTCTGTTGGGCCTGTTCAGAAAAGTGGGCCGAAACAAGGGCCATGGGCCAAAGAAATGGATATGGGCTCCTTTGGATATTAGTTTGGGTCGTAGGGAAGAAACAAAGGCATTGGCCAATGAGTGGGCTACAGGTTTTCTGTTGGGCCGATCAAAAGAGCTGATGGGCCTTAACAATGTGTATTGGGCCTAAATGTTAAGCTGTACGAAATGGATGCTACTGGGCTAATGCCCATCGGTTGATTTATCCACTTGGGCCGAGTGCATTGGCTGTTGGGCCAATGATGGAGTTGGGCTGCTTATACTCTTTAGCCGAGAAGGAGGTGGTTTCAATCCCATTTCAGCGAACCTTGAGGGTTACAGGTTCGGCACTCTATGTTCCATCCTAGCTGGGTTCGTGAGATGCCATAGCTTCGCCTAGGGTTCGGCTATTGTCAATTGGTTCGGTGACCACGCATCAACATGGTTCAGTCATGGTTTCAGCATGAAGGTTCGCCCGTATATGGTTCGGCTTCAATGATCCCAAGGTTCTTTGATCCAAGGTGAAAGGTTCGGCATAGCTTGAGGGTTCGGGAATATTAGGGTTCGTGGCCATATGGTTCTACGCTGCTTATGGTTCGGCTGGTGATGGCAAACGAACCAATGGTTCGTGTCTTCCTTCCTCTGGTTCGTCTAGGTTTCACCCCAAGGGTTCGGGAGTAGGATGGGTTCGCCGATGGGACTAGGGTTCGGCCACCTGGAATCCCACGAACCTGTACAGCTATTCGTCATCCCGCTGGTCCAGAAGGTTCCTAATTCGTTTGAAATGTTGTTGTGATGCTACAGATGACATCTAAATGTGCTGAAGATCGAAGGCTAGGGCCAAAACCCGGTTACATGTGTGTGTCGAACTAGGAACACGAAAAACCCTATTTTTTTTCGAATTTTCAAAGCTCATTACCTCGTAACTCAGTGGTCAACAGCTCCGATCAGTTGTACTTTTATGTAGGGGGCTTCGAGATGATCGTTTAGGCGCAAGAATCACGAAATTCCGTTAAGAATCGAGGGAGATATGAAGCTTCAAAGTATAACAATGGTGGAAATTTTAGAGAGAGAAGGAAAACGGGAAAGAGGGTGTAGAGAGAGAGTGAGATTGAAATAAATGAGGTGAACCACCTCATTTGATGTTTAAATACCCCGCGGGTATTCGGGTTCGTTTCGGTTGCTCGGTTTGTGGTTTCGTCGCGTATCCGGCACGTTACGCGGCTTTTTCGCAAATAAAATAAAATGAATATTTTTAGGATTAACAAATTATAAGTATTATTAGAAATTATATTAAATATCATTACGTATAAATAAATATCGAATTTTTAATAGTTTACGCGTTTCGTTTAATTTTTAGCGTTTAGATGATTTGATCGCGATTTAAATTAAGATAGTTAAAGTTAAATTATTTTATGATGAGTTTCAAAATTGTAAAATAAGAAATATAATATTTCTTTGAAATTATGATCGTTCGTATCGTTATTCGTTTTCGTTATCGTTTCATCAGATCGCGTCACCATCGCGCGTATTCGTTCGAATCGTCATTCGAACGAACACGTCGATGGTTTGACTTTCTGATTCTTGTTTTCTACTGTTAAGTCATTATTTCAGAACGTTAAACTATCAGAATCATTCGTACAGATCGTCACCTATACGAATAACTCGTCGGTTTAGCATTCTGCAACAATAACCATTAAGGTTTGGTTTTGTCTCATCTCACATACGTTTATGTAAACTAATATCACATCATGTATTCGTGTTTCAACACTGTGTTGTCTGACATGTTTTCTGACTGTTAAACCCTAAAGTTTTAGTCAGATTCAGACAATCGTTTAATAGTTCCATGCTAATCAAATGTATAAATAGTCTAAACATAGTTTAACGAATTGTGTACCTGAATCACTGTACATGTTTACTGTTACGATCACTGTTCCGGCACGCGTCCGGCACTGATGTTACAAGTTGTATATATGTATTTTGCAACTAGGTGGTGGTAGTGGAAGTCAAACCACTAGTCATAGAGCAGGAAAAGAGCCTGCAGTTGCTAATCCCTTATCTGATTAAGGTAAGTAATCCCACAACTATGACATCACATAATAAATATTGAATTTTGTTGTTGAATGAATTATATATGACTCCACAATGGTGGATAGCCAGAAGTGCTGACAATTGTCTTAGATGGAAGTACCGGTGGGCGAACATCTTAAGACTTGAATTATATATGACTCCACAATGGTGGATAGCCAGAGGTGCTGGCAATTGTCTTAGATGGAAGTACCGGTGGGTGAACATCTTAAGACTTGAATTATATATGACTCCACAATGGTGGATAGCCAGAGGTGCTGGCAATTGTCTTAGATGGAAGTACCGGTGGGTGAACATCTTAAGACTTGAATTATATTTGACTCCACAATGGTGGATAGCCAGAGGTGCTGGCAATTGTCTTAGATGGAAGTACCGGTGGGTGAACATCTCAAGACTTGAATTATATTTGACTCCACAATGGTGGATAGCCAGAGGTGCTGGCAATTGTCTAAGATGGAAGTACCGGTGGGTGAACATCTCAAGACTTGAATTAATTATGATATCACAAATGTGTAAATAGTCAGAGATACTGACAAATAGGTATGGTGGAAACACATAAACGTAAACACCATAGTGTAATATTGATTAAACTATTGTAAGCAATAGTTGATGATTGATAATATAATATTATTATATTGTGAGAGTCAATTCGAATAGAAATGACTCAGTTTGAATGTTGATTGTGAAAAATTTATTTTTACATGTTGTTGTGCGAAACCATTGGGGTTTACTTACTTAGTTCTTATGAACTAGTGGAAATTATTGTATGATGTTTGTAGGTCAAAAATGACGTACACGGCTGTAAGGATCGAGGTGGAGCAGTAATCGAACGAACAAACCTTGTTGCAAACGTGTGAAATTTTGGTTTAAACTTACTTATGTAAATAAGTATTGTAAAATGTGTGGCACGTTTACTTTTGTGTTAAACTTTGTTTAATATTATTAAATAAAGAGGGTCAGACAAGGTTTTAAAAATGAAAAATTTGCTGGGACCAACTATGATATTATTTAAAAATATTGTATAGTAACCTGGGGTTACAAAGCTGGTATCAGAGCATTGGTTTGAGGGATTCAAGTGTTAGAAACACACTTGAACTCAAATCTTATTCTCTTGATATGTGATGAAACGTTCGATTCCAGCCTCGATCATTAAGCCGGAGGTATGAGGTCAGTATTTATGTATTGAATTGTGTATGTACACATTGTTGTGTGTATAAATTATGTGAACCGAACTTCTCAATTATGAAATGAGATGATGAAATTAAGGGCACGAATGTGTGATAAACATGTTATTATGCCTGGCCAGTATAATGAGGTGCTTATGACATAACCGTTTCCTTAATTAAGTCAGATTGTATCATGATTTTGAATATTAGGTAAGGTGATTATGTACTATATAAGTACAAGATTGTTAAATATTGTGAATACATGAGACTGATTGTTTAATTATATGATTTCAGCCACGAATGGCTGATGAACATACCTCTGGTGTGAATAGCAGTGAGAAGGTGGAACTCACTGAAACTCAAATAATGGTGAAGGAATAGGTGGCAAAGGCTTTTGAAGCTGCTTTGCCCACATATATTGAAGAAATTAAGTCTTCATTAAAAGAGTTCCTTCATCAAGAGTTGTCTGAATTTGAAACTGGAGTGGAAATGAAACAATCTTCTAAGACAACTACTTTTAAAGGATTTATGGCTTGTAAGCCAGCTGAGTTTAAAGGGGAGGTAGATCCCTTGATTAGCCAGCGTTGGATATCTGATATTGAAAGTACGTTTGAGACTAGTCATTGTGACCCGACAGATGAGGTCATGTTTGCTGGCAATCAGTTAAAGGATCGTGCCAAAGATTGGTGGGAATTGTTGAGGAAAGAAAAAGGCAGAGATGGAATGAAAGGGCTGATGTGGGCCCAGTTTAAATAACTTTTCTTGAAGCGGTTTTGTCCTCAAGCCGCTATTGATCGTATTACTGAGGAGTTCCTTCATCTACAGCAAAAAGATGAAAGTATTGATACCATCACTGCCATTTTCTTCGATAAAGCTAAATTTTGTCCGGACCTCCTTCAAACTGAAAGGATGTGGATAAACCGGTATCATACTATGTTGAACACGAAGTACCGGGAATTTCTCATGCCTTCTAAGTGTGAGACACTTAATGAGCTGATTAATTGTGCTCGGGAACGAGAATTGGAGTTGAAACGGCAGGAAGATCGGGGAGATAAACGAAAGGCAGAAACAGACACAGGTTCATCCAAAAAGGCGAAGTTTGTTAAATCGTTTAAAAAGCCTGTCTTTCCTAAACCTTGTCCCAACTGTGGAAGGATGCACGTAGGTGAGTGTCGTGCTAGGCCTGTTGTCTGTTACAAATGTGGGAAGCCGGGACATTTGGCAACCCAGTGTATGAGCCCTCCTAGTCTGTGCTATCATTGTTATAAGCCTGGACATAGGAGGAGTGAGTGCCCTGAACTTAAGAGGGCAGCACTGATTAGTGATAAGGGCCGATCGTTTAAATCTCAAGGCTCGGGAAAGAAACCGGAAGCGCCCAAACCAAAAGGGAGAGCTTTCCAGATATCAGCAGAGGAGGCTAAAGTCACATCTGATGTGGTGACAGGTACCTTCTTTGTTAATTTGATACCTGCTTATGTATTATTTGATTCTGGAGCCAATCGATCTTTTGTGTCTATAAAATTTGTGCATCATCCATCTTTTGTCTTAGAAAAGTTGCATGTACCATTAGAAGTAGAGGTTGCTAATTCTAAGAGTTTCCTTGTGTTTGATATTTATCGAAACTGTAAGCTTACGATCAATAAAGAGGATTATGTTGTTGATTTAATACCCATGGTACTGGGGGAGTTTGATGTGGTTATTGGAATCGATTGGCTATCTTCTTATAAAGCCAATATTCTTTGCAACCGCAAAGTTATACAATTGATAACCCCGAGTGGTTATGAATTATCCATACAAGGAGAAAAACGTGGAGGGTGTAACATCACTGTACTTTAAGTTGTCCGTACATCCGTACATCCGTACGATTGTACTATTACGACCTGAGATTTTGTAATTACTAATATTGACACATTATTTGATGATTATCACTATTACTGGTATGCATGTTTAGAACATATTATACGCGTAAACCGTGGGAAGTTTAGTTGTAACTCAACTAAACAGAACCAGAAAGTTTATCGCAGTTATATTGTTAATGATTATGGATTTGGTTTGGAAATGGAAAGAGGATTTAAATTGATTGTTGTTTGGTTACTAAACATAGTCAAGGACACATGGACATGGTTTATCGAAATAGCGGTGGGACGGTGGCTAGGGCAGTTGCGACTGACCCTTACATATGCCCTATACATATGCATATTTCGGTCTATCATGGATGTGTCAGTGACTAGGGTTTAGTGGGTTTTGGTTTGGGAATGATAATATTAAAGTTAATAAATAAGGGGAATTAATTACGCGATGGTGAGGATACGGACATTATCTAAACGCGAATATTAATTCAGAAATATTAACTTAATAAATGTATTCGCGCGGGTGACGATTCACACGAATATAATTATTAAGAATAATATTCTGAAACGATATTCCATAAATGGTAAATCGAATCGAAATACGATACGAGCGTTGGATTCGCAAAGGTGACGATCTTTACGAATACGCACGCGAGTAACGCGTTTCGACGAGATAATTTAATAATATCAAACGATATTAATTTAATAAATGAAAACTTAAAACGTTTATTAGGAATCACAACCTAAAACTATTTTGAACAAATTAATTTAGCAAATAATTAAACCAACGAAAACGAAACAGAATTATTTTACGAAATAGTTCATTTAAAAATCATTTTCTTTAAAACTATTTTTTTTATAAAAATGAAATTTAATTGTTTGAACGGGTTCTGTTTTAAGATATGTTTACGTTAAAAAAAACCGAACATTTTATTATTTTTATCGCGATAAAAACGAGACCGGACACGGGGAAAGACACGCGATATATGGAAGAGGTTTTCCATCTTCTTCCTCACATTTCACAAGCTCACTCTCTCTCTACATCTCCATTTTCGTCACCCTCACTACCTCCACCTTCTCTCTAGCCTCTTTCACTCGTTTCTTGACGGATTCACGAGATTTCGGCGCCTACGCGTTCGTGAGATCGAGGAGAACAAGGAAGTACAAGAAAATCTCGCATTCGGGTTAGATTTCGAGGTAAATCTGAGCTTACATTTCGGTTTTTGTTAGAGATTTGTGGATCTTGGCAACTATCCTACTAACCCGACTTTTAGGGTTTTTATATGTGTTAATCGGTGTACTAGTAACAGTATAGAAGCCATAGTTAGCCATGATAGTGCAGGAACGCGAAGGTGAAGGACCTGGGCTCGCGACAGCAGGTAGGGGCGAACCCTGTTGGACTCGCGAACCTGTTTACTCGATGGAGCCGAACCCTATGGTGGCGAACCCTAGGGACACCGAACCATCCAGATTTAGAAAGCAATGGATCATTACAACATAGTTGGGAACCAACAAGGTTAAACTAGTAGATGATGATGAACATTATACAAGATTTAGAAACTCATTGTAACTTAGATGAAATAAACTACGTTAACGAGACAACGATTAATTAGAAAGCAAACAAGTATAGATATTGGACTGTAATGAAACACATGTACTCATAAATACAAATGTACAATAATCACAGATTGTTGAGTTGACTTTGATTTTTACACACGCGAGCGCGCATTCTACTAAAGCACAGTGAGTTCTCATAACCTCCTTTTCTTTAAACTGTTTTGTTTTAAAACTCGGAGGTGAAGCATGTATACCGGTTTAAATATTATTTTGATAACACAAGGATAATACTTGTTTATCATTATGATATGTATATTATGGATTATTACTAATTAATATACATCCGTGTAAACATTGTTATTGACTCCGGTCAATAACAAAGATTACATGTATTGTCACATACTCCGTGAATCATTACTTTTAACTTCGGTTATTTGTTTTGACTTCATGTATTGTCACGTGGATGGTTTCCACATCCGTGAATCATTACTTTTAACTTCGGTTATTTGTTTTGACATCATGTATTGTCACATGGATGGTTTCCACATCCGTGAATCATCGCCTTTAACTCCGGTTAATTGCTTTGACTTCATGTATAGCCACGTGGTTAGCTACCACTCCATGGATCTTGTTTCTAACTTATGTTAATTACATAATGTCCATGTATAGTCACAGATATTATTTGAGGATGTTAATATTGAGATTGATTGATTGGTTATGTGGCTTGATTATCTCTTTCTGACTATGATTATCTGTGATTGATTATGACTGATTGGTTATGTGATTTTGTGTTTGTGTATGTGTTTGGTTGTTAAGTTTGGGGATTTGTTGGATTATCTCATACAGGTATTATTGTGGATTTTCTCAGGAAATCATAAGCCTTTATACTAATTTTATCTAAACCTTTTATAAAAGAAAAAAACCATTTTTAAACTTAAACTCTTAAATCCATTTTATAAAAACCTTTTAAGTATAAAAACTTATGATTACTCACCAACTACTTTGTAGTTGACACTTGATTTCTTACATGTTTCAGGTGATGGAGACAAGTAGGATGAAGAGGGTGATCTCTTCTATTTTGGACATCATCATATAGGGTCTTGGACTTAGCTAAATAACTAAATATCTGGCAACTAGAATTTAGTTAGATAGCTAAATCTCTTTTGTATTTGTTGTAACTATTTCATGATGAGCATGATTTTTGTGTAATTATTTTGGTTGATTGATTGATATATGATGATTGGATTTAGATGCCCACGAGCTTTTGAACAATCTACACATCCCTCGTGGCATCCCGACGTTTCCGCCATCGGTCGGGGTGTTACAGATTGGTATCAGAGCCAGGTTTATAGGGAATTAGGTTACTAGAAATGGTTGACCTAGTCTATAACCATAGGATACCCTAGTATGAACTATTTCATACATTAGTTAGTATATTCAGGATTTCATGCTTATGTGTTTATTACATGTTACCTGAACTTCTGTTATATACCTGATATGCATATACTGCTTATTAATTTCCTGCTTACGTGTGCCCTAATGATTTGATAAGGACATGCACGTGGTGTATTGTAAAGGTGGTGGGACGTTGGCTAGGGCAGTTGCGACTGACCCTTACATATGCCCTATATATATACCATTTACGGTGCATTAGGTGGATGTCAGTATTGAAGAATGGGGGAACTACCCGTTTGGGAAATTATCTGTTTAAGAAATTAACTGTTTAGGAATTATCGGCTTTAGAGAATTATTTGTATGATTTATAAACTCCGGACAAGGACACACTCGTGGTATACTACAAAGGTGGTGGGACGGTGGCTAGGGCAGTTGCGACTGACCCTTACATATGCCCTATACATATACCATTTGTAGTATATTGGGGGTCTGTCAGTGTCAGGAACTTAGGATATTATTAGGGATTGCTTTAAGGTTATGGTTGATGGATGTTGATGGTATGTTGGTTAAGGTTGGTTTGGATTGACTCGTGGATGATCATACTTGATAAACACTTATAAATTCACTTATGTAACACACGGATTGGACACGTAGGGTGCATAGGATCAACGAACGATATGAACGATTAGTGATGATATAGACACTTGGTGATAATATAAACGCATAGTGATGATACTAACACTTAGTGATGGTATGGACACTCGATGAGAATAAATTATAGGGAGGATATGAACACTTAGTGACAATAAGAGCACTCAGTGATGATATGAACCCTTATTGATGATTATGGACATTGGAATTGGTATGGAATTTAGTGAACTTAGACATTAGGGGCAACTTTAATGTCAGGTGAACTTAGACATTAGGTGAATTTAGAAATAGGCAAACCTACATGTCATGTGAACCTAGACATTAGGGGAACCTAATTGTCCAAGGGAACTAGAGATCACTTCATATAAAATTATCCTACCTAGGATAAGGTTTGTGAAGTGAGATTATGGTAAGATACATGATACGCCCTAAATGCTAACAAGGGCATAATCGTGGTGCAATGGAACGGTGGTGGGACGGTGTAGGGGAGATTGCGATCTACCTCTGCATATGCCATATATATAAGCTTGTTGCATTGCATCGGGAGGCTGTCAGTGTTGGTATTGGGTGAAGAATGAAGAATGTATAAAATTTGGAATAGTTAACTAGTATTAGTTATGACCAACTAGGACACTTAGTATAATTTTAGGAAATATATAAATTTTTATGAGTGTAATGACAGATAGGAGAGAAATATAGTTCCTATATGTAATCTTAACTGTCTAAATGAACTCATTTGACCATTGTTTGTATGAATTACGTTGTAAACGGTAGTAACATGTTTCTAATTCCTCAGAAACATGCCGCCGCGCCGTCACAACAAAGATGACTCGAACAATGGGGTTGCTAACAACAGTAATGCCAACTCCGGCATACAAGAGTTAGCAACACTTTTCTCTGGATTGGTGAGCCAGTTGACTCAGGCCAATCAGAACATCAATCAAAACAGAGGAGGTGCAAATCCGCCAACTTGCACATTCAAGCATTTCAACTCCTGCAATCCTCTGAAGTTCACGGGTGCTGAATCAGCCACTGGTCTACTGCAGTGGTTTGAGAGCATGGAGAATACCTTCATCAACAGCGATTGTCCTGAGAACTTGAAGGTGCGCTATGCCACCAGTGTTTTCCAAAAGAGAGCACTGACCTGGTGGAATGGCGAAAAGCGAACTAGGGGAGTTGATGCCGCTCTAGCGCTAACATGGAAAGAGGTCAAGGACCTGATGACCACTGAATTCTGTCCTAGAAGCGAGATGAGGAAGCTTGAGACTGAGTTCTGGGAACTCAAGCAGGACAGTGGAGAGAATGTTATCTACAATACTCAGTTCCATGAGTATAGCCTGTTGGTGCCTCATCTTGTGACACCCTTGGAGAGAGTGATCGAGAAATATATCGGCGGGCTGCCGATGCAGATTCAGGATACCATCTATGGGAGCAATCCCAAAACACTGGAAGCTGCTATCCGTTTATCTGCTACACTCACCGACAACCATGTGAAGGCTGGAACACTCACTCGAAAAGGATTCAAGAAGACCGACACCAAAGCAACTGCAAAAGAGGCTTCAACTGAAGTCAAGACTGAACAAGACAGCTCATCCAAAAACAGCAACAAAAAGCGGAAGACCAGAAACTTCATGGTCACTGCTCCTGCTGCAAAGTCTGCGCAGCAATCATCTAACAACAACACCACTGCCAGAAATTACACTGGGAATACTCCCCAGTGTAATACTTGCAGATATCATCACATGCCAAACTTGCCTTGTCGCGTCTGCAACAACTGCGGCAAGTATGGCCATTTTGCTAATGTTTGTAGGAGCGCACCGCAAGCTCAAAGGATGCAACATGCACCCCTTGCACTGCCTGCTCCACATGCACAACCAATTCCAGCTGTACCCATCCGCCAGGTACCTCAAGCACAGGCAAGAGCCTGTTATGAGTGTGGTGAAGTGGGTCACTTCAGAAATCAATGCCCAAAGTTGACTGGAAATAATCAGAGGGTGGCAAGAGGCCGGGTGTTTCAACTGAATACCCCAGCTGCTCAAGCCAACCAGGACGTGGTCAACGGTACATTTCTGATCAACAACTCTTATGCATCTGTCTTATTTGATTCTGGTGCCGATAGGAGTTTCGTTTCATATGATTTTGAATGCTTGCTTGGTAGAACACGTACATATTTAGATAAACCGTTTAATGTGGAGGTGGCTGACGGAAACACTATTGATATTGACACTGTTATTATCGGATGTACTGTGAACTTAAATGATCACGTTTTCCCGATTGATCTTTTACCTATGCATCTTGGTAGCTTTGATGTTATCATAGGCATGGATTGGTTAGCCACCCATAAAGCGGAGATAGTTTGTCATGAAAAATATATTCGTATTCCATTACCTTCGGGTGAAACTTTAAGAGTTTTTGGAGAAACTTCTAGCAAAGGTCTTAAGCTTATGTCATGCACTAAAGCACCCAAGTACCTTAGGAAGAAATGCATAGCATTTTTAGCTTATATTGTGGAGAAAAAGGATAAGGGAAAGAGAGTTGAAGATGTTCCTGTGATCAGAGATTTTCCAGAAGTATTTCCAGATGATTTGCCGGGACTTCCACCAGAACGTCAAGTAGAGCTTCGAATTGACTTAGTACCTGGTGCGAATCCAGTTGCTAAGGCTCCCTACAGACTTGCGCCTTCAGAGTTGCAAGAATTGGCGAGCCAGCTGCAAGAGCTTATTGATAAAGGATTCATTCGCCCGAGCCATTCGCCATGGGGTGCACCAGTTCTGTTTGTGAAGAAAAAGGACGGGTCATTCCGAATGTGCATCGACTACCGCGAATTGAATAAGCTTACAATCAAGAATCGATATCCACTGCCGCGCATTGATGATCTATTCGATCAGCTTCAAGGCTCGGCATGGTTTTCAAAGATCGATCTTAGGTCTGGGTGTCATCAGCTTTGCGTACATGATGATGATATTCCCAAGACTGCATTTAGAACAAGATATGGCCATTATGAGTTTTTGGTAATGCCTTTCGGCCTTACCAATGCACCTGCGGTTTTCATGGACCTCATGAATCGTGTTTGCAGGCCATACCTGGATAAATTTGTAATTGTATTCATTGATGATATTTTGATCTACTCAAAGACCAAAGACGAACACGAGAAACACCTTAAGTTGATTTTGGAGATTCTAAGAGAAGAGCGACTGTATGCCAAATTCTCTAAATGTGAATTCTGGCTTAAGGAAGTTCAATTCTTGGGACACATAGTCAATGAATATGGTGTTCACGTAGATCCTGCAAAGATTGATGCGGTGAAGAATTGGAGTACACCGAAGACACCGACGGAGATTCGATCATTTCTTGGACTCGCCGGTTACTATCGGCGGTTCATCTCGAATTTCTCCAGGATTGCTGTCCCGCTTACTTCTTTGACTCAAAAGAATAAGCCATATGAGTGGGGACCAAAGCAGGAAGAAGCGTTCCAGACTTTGAAGCAGAAACTTTGTGATGCTCCTGTTTTGACACTACTTGATGGGAATGATGATTTTGTGGTTTACTGTGATGCATCCAACCTAGGTCTCGGTTGTGTTCTCATGCAACGGGGAAAGGTTGTGGCTTATGCATCAAGACAGCTGAAGATTCACAAAAAGAACTACACTACACACTACTTAGAACTTGGTGCAGTTGTGTTTGCCTTGAAGATATGGAGACACTATCTTTATGGCACAAAGTGTGTGGTCTTTACCGATCATAAGAGTTTACAACACATTCTCAATCAGAAAGAGCTCAATATGAGACAATGGAGATGGGTTGAACTGTTGAATGATTATGACTGTGAAATTCGCTACCATCCTGGTAAAGCGAATGTAGTAGCAGATGCGCTTAGTCGCAAGAGTCAAGTTCAGATCCATAGTGTCCGAGTGCACAATAACCTCCGTAATGATGTTCTCACGGCCCAACAACACTCATTAGCTCAAGATGACTTGAAAAATGAGATGTCTTGCGGGGCTGAAATTTTATTGGAAACTAAGGATGATGGCTTAATGTATTACTTGAAGCGGTTGTGGATACCGAACCGGAGTGATCTTAGAATGGTGATTATGAACGAAGCTCATAAGTCCCGGTATTCAATCCATCAAGGTTCTGATAAGATGTATCAAGACCTTAGGGGCTTGTATTGGTGGCCTGGAATGAAGAAGGACATTGCTGAATATGTATCTAAATGCCTTAACTGTGCTAAGGTCAAGGCAGAACACTAGCGACCTTCTGGATTGTTAATACAACCTGAAATACCGATGTGGAAGTGGGAAAATATCTCCATGGATTTTATTACTAAACTCCCACGAACCACAAACGATAAAGATAATATCTGGGTGATTGTGGATAGATTGACCAAGTCGGCTCATTTCTTACCGATACGCGAGACGTACCCTATGCGGAAGTTAGCGCGTATCTACATTAATGAGATCATTAGCAGACATGGTATTCCCTTAAGTATAATATCGGACCGTGATGCTCGTTTCACGGCACGATTTTGGGAATCACTTCATGAAGCCTTTGGAACAAGACTGGATCTTAGCACTGCCTATCATCCTCAAACGGATGGACAGACGGAGCGAACGACTCAGACGTTAGAAGACATGTTGAGAGCTTGCGTCATCGATTTCGGTGGCAATTGGGATAGCCATTTACCGTTGGTTGAGTTCTCGTATAACAACAGTTATCACGCGAGCATTGGTATGGCGCCATTTGAAGCTCTTTATGGCAGGAAATGTCGGTCACCTATTTGTTGGACCGAAGTCGGCGATTCGAAGATTACTGGTCCTGAGATTATTCAGGAAACGACTGACAAGATCCGCCAGATTCGCGACAATCTGTTAGCTGCTCGCAGTCGACAGAAGAGCTACGCGGATAAACGAAGGAAACCTTTAGAGTTTGAAGTTGGGGATATGGTATTACTTAAGGTGTCGCCTTGGAAAGGCGTTGTCCGATTCGGGAAGAAAGGTAAACTTGCTCCACGTTATGTAGGCCCTTTTAAGATCCTTGAACGGATCGGAAAGGTTGCTTACAAGTTAGAACTTCCTACCGAACTTAGTAACGTGCACCCGACGTTTCACGTGTCCAATTTAAGAAAGTGCTTAGCTGATCAGGATCTTCAGGTACCACTCGATGACATTCGTATCGATGATACCATGCATTTTGTTGAAAAACCAGTGGAGATAATGGATCGTGAGGTTAAAAAGCTCAAACGTAGTAAAATCCCAATTGTCAAAGTACGTTGGGAATCGAAGCGGGGTCCAGAGTTCACATGGGAGCGAGAAGATCAGATGAAGCTTAAGTACCCACATTTATTTACAAGGGTATCCAAGTTGAATTTCGGGACGAAATTCCCTTAACTAGGGGAGACTGTAACATCACTGTACTTTAAGTTGTCCGCACATCCGTACATCTGTACGATTGTACTGTTACGACCTGAGATTTTGTAATTACTAATATTGACACGTTATTTGATGATTATCACTATTACTGGTATGCATGTTTAGAACATATTATACGCGTAAACCGTGGGAAGTTTAGTTGTAACTCAACTAAACAGAACCAGAAAGTTTATCGCAGTTATATTGTTAATGATTATGGATTTGGTTTGGAAATGGAAAGAGGATTTAAATTGATTGTTGTTTGGTTACTAAACATAGTCAAGGACACATGGACATGGTTTATCGAAATAGCGGTGGGACGGTGGCTAGGGCAGTTGCGACTGACCCTTACATATGCCCTATACATATGCATATTTCGGTCTATCATGGATGTGTCAGTGACTAGGGTTTAGTGGGTTTTGGTTTGGGAATGATAATATTAAAGTTAATAAATAAGGGGAATTAATTACGCGATGGTGAGGATACGGACATTATCTAAACGCGAATATTAATTCAGAAATATTAACTTAATAAATGTATTCGCGCGGGTGACGATTCACACGAATATAATTATTTAGAATAATATTCTGAAACGATATTCCATAAATGGTAAATCGAATCGAAATACGATACGAGCGTTGGATTCGCAAAGGTGACGATCTTTACGAATACGCACGCGAGTAACGCGTTTCGACGAGATAATTTAATAATATCAAACGATATTAATTTAATAAATGAAAACTTAAAACGTTTATTAGGAATCACAACCTAAAACTATTTTGAACAAATTAATTTAGCAAATAATTAAACCAACGAAAACGAAACATAATTATTTTACGAAATAGTTCATTTAAAAATCATTTTCTTTAAAACTATTTTTTTTATAAATATGAAATTTAATTGTTTGAACGGGTTCTGTTTTAAAATATGTTTATGTTAAAAAAAAACCGAACATTTTATTATTTTTATCGCGATAAAAACGAGACCGAACACGGGGAAAGACACGCGATATATGGAAGAGGTTTTCCATCATCTCTCTACATCTCCATTTTCGTCACCCTCACTACCTCCACCTTCTCTCTAGCCTCTTTCACTCGTTTCTTGACGGATTCACTAGATTTCGGCGCCTACGCGTTCGTGAGATCGAGGAGAACAAGGAAGTACAAGAAAATGTTGCATTCGGGTTAGATTTCGAGGTAAATCTGAGCTTACATTTCGGTTTTTGTTTGAGATTTGTGGATCTTGGCAACTATCCTACTAACCCGACTTTTAGGGTTTTTATATATGTTAATCGGTGTACTAGTAACAGTATAGAAGCCATAGTTAGCCATGATAGTGCTGGAACGCGAAGGTGAAGGACCTGGGCTCGCGACAGCAGGTAGGGGCGAACCCTGTTGGACTCGCGAACCTGTTTACTCGATGGAGCCGAACCCTAGGGTGGCGAACCCTAGGGACACCGAACCATCCAGATAGAAACGAGCCTGTTGCATCATCCACGAACCTAATGTGGCCACCGAACCTTTGGTAGCCGAACCGAGGGAAACAGACACGAACCTAGCCTTGCGAACTAGCCTTGGCCGAACCCTAACCTTATTCAGCCGAACCTTAACCTTTCATTTAGCAGTCGAACCTTGGCTGGGGTTGGACATAGGTTCGCTGCCCTTAGGCCGAAACCAAGCTTAAGTGTGAATTAGGGTTAAGGGCGGGATTCAAGGTCTTGAGGAACAACATGTAATACGCATGCATGCATGGGATCAATTATGAGTCACCACCTTCTTTTAATAATCAAAGTTTTATTATAAGATCATACATGGCTTCAAGGTCCCAAGCAAATGACTTCGGCACTATCAACGTGACCTAAGAAGTTGTTTTATTATAAAATTCAGTTATAGTGTTGTTTAAAGGGAATAATGCATGAACCATTTAAGTTGACACTTTTCTTTCTCAAATTCAAGTTTTAAGTAAGCTAAGGAATTATATGCATATTAAACTTGTGATATTTACAAATTAAGCAAGAGTTTTACTAAACATTCAATTGAATGCTAATAACTTAAACTAAGGTGGTTAGCATAGTGGCCATACATGTAAATGTATATTTATGATATTATAACTAATGGATCATTACAACATAGTTGGGAACCAACAAGGTTAAACTAGTAGATGATGATGAACATTATACAAGATTTAGAAACTCATTGTAACTTAGATGAAATAAACTACGTTAACGACACAACGATTAATTAGAAAGCAAACAAGTATAGATATTGGACTGTAATGAAACACATGTACTCATAAATACAAATGTACAATAATCATAGATTGTTGAGTTGACTTTGATTTTTACACACGCGAGCGCGCATTCTACTAAAGCACAGGAACTAAGGACTCAGGTGAGTTCTCATAACCTCCTTTTCTTTAAACTGTTTTGTTTTAAAACTCGGAGGTGAAGCATGTATACCGGTTTAAATATTATTTTGATAACACAAGGATAATACTTGTTTATCATTATGATATTTATATTATGGATTATTACTAATTAATATACATCCGTGTAAACATTGTTATTGACTCCGGTCAATAACAAAGATTACATGTATTGTCACATACTCCGTGAATCATTACTTTTAACTTCGGTTATTTGTTTTGACTTCATGTATTGTCACGTGGATGGTTTCCACATCCGTGAATCATTACTTTTAACTTCGGTTATTTGTTTTGACGTCATGTATTGTCACGTGGATGGTTTCCACATCCGTGAATCATCGCCTTTAACTCCGGTTAATTGCTTTGACTTCATGTATAGCCACGTGGTTAGCTACCACTCCATGGATCTTGTTTCTAACTTATGTTAATTACATAATGTCCATGTATAGTCACAGATATTATTTGAGGATGTTAATATTGAGATTGATTGATTGGTTATGTGGC
Source organism: Mikania micrantha (assembly GCA_009363875.1). NCBI lineage: Eukaryota > Viridiplantae > Streptophyta > Magnoliopsida > Asterales > Asteraceae > Mikania > Mikania micrantha. Next base: position 59,694 of record SZYD01001457.1, read on the forward strand.
TTGATTATCTCTTTCTGACTATGATTATCTGTGATTGATTATGACTGATTGGTTATGTGATTTTGTGTTTGTGTATGTGTATGTGTTTGGTTGTTAAGTTTGGGGATTTGTTGGATTATCTCATACAAGTATTATTGTGGATTTTCTCAGGAAATCATAAGCCTTTATTCTCATTTTATCTAAACCTTTTATAAAAGAAAAAAAACCATTTTTAAACTTAAACTCTTAAATCCATTTTATAAAAACCTTTTAAGTATAAAAACTTATGATTACTCACCAACTACTTTGTAGTTGACACTTGATTTCTTACATGTTTCTGGTGATGGAGACAAGTAGGATGAAGAGGGTGATCTCTTCTATTTTGGACATCATCATATAGGGTCTTGGACTTAGCTAAATAACTAAACATCTGGCAACTAGAATTTAGTTAGATAGCTAAATCTCTTTTGTATTTGTTGTAACTATTTCATGATGAACATGATTTTTGTGTAATTATTTTGGTTGATTGATTGATATATGATGATTGGATTTAGATGCCCACGAGCTTTTGAACTATCTACACATCCCTCGTGGCATCCCGACATTTCTGCCATCGGTCGGGGTGTTACAGAGGGGTTGTTTTGTGTTCTTTGATCAAAGCCATGAAGTATATGAATCATGGAGGCCAATCCTTCTGGGCTTATGTCATTGATGCTGAGAAGACAGTAAAGGAATTGGAAGATGTCCCAATTGTTAGGGATTTTCCTGACGTTTTTCCGGATGATTTATCGGGAATCCCCTCTGATAGAGATGTTGAGTTTAGAATCGATCTTATTCCAGGGGCCAAGCCTATAGCAAAAGCTCCTTATCGTTTAGCACCGTCTGAATTGCAAGAGTTGATGACTCAATTGCAGGATCTTCTTGATAAAGGTTTTATTCGTCCAAGCATCTCGCCTTGGGGTGCTCCTGTTCTTTTTGTTAAAAAGGACGGAAGTTTTCGCATGTGTATTGATTATCTAGAGCTTAATAAAGTGATGGTGAAAAACAAATATCCTTTGCCTCGGATCGATGATCTTTTTGATCAGTTACAAGGGGCTTCTTGGTTCTCTAAAATTGACCTTCGGTCGGGTTACCATCAAATTAAAGTTAGGGAAGAAGATATTCCTAAAACAGCGTTTCGAACCCGATACGGTCATTATGAATTTCTTGTCATGTCTTATGGGCTGACTAATGCACCGGCGGCATTCATGGACTTGATGAATCGGGTGTGTCGTCCCATGTTGGATCGATCTGTTATCGTCTTTATTGATGATATTCTGGTTTATTCCAAAAATGAAGGTGATCATGCTTGTCACTTACGGGAGGTACTTGAAACTCTTCGTAGGGAGAAGTTATATGCCAAATTTTCTAAATGCGCCTTTTGGCTACTGATGTCGACGGAGCTTAGCTAATAAACTAACTAAAAACCGACTCTAAAATAGACACAAAGTAATAAATCTAGACTCTCTAAAACCTAAGCTACCGACAGGCAAGTTTACCTATTGTATGTAGCAGAGCAAAGAAAGTCCGGATATCGAACCCACAGACTTCTACAGACTGTACTAACTAGACTCTATGACTTATCTATACAAAATTTGTACTTAAATAAAATAATAATAAGGAGGGGGGTTTTGCTAACAAAACTAAGAATAACTAAAAGAAAGCTAAAGAGAAGACACCAAAATGAACGAAGATAGAAACGAAGATCAGACGAAGACAAAACACTACCTAGGCATGAATCTTACACATGTTCAACAAAGAATCTATCGGTAATGGAAACAATGTGATACCGGGATCTTAAAATACTAAACTCAAAGGAAACCTAGAGCACCCTCGACCCTTCAAGGATTGTCAACTAAGAGTCCTAGAAGCCGTTAAACCACCGGTTAAATGGATTTCCCTCACAGGTCATCCAATTATACTCAAAATGTATCCGCTAGACAATCTACCTCACGGCACGATAATCTCAAAACACCTAAGAAGTAACTGTTGAACAATCTACCTCACAGCGCGAAAGTCACAGTTTTCTTAAATGCTAGGGATGACTTGGGTTTTCCTATTGGATTCGGTAAACAAAGATATAAGATGAACAAGAAAGATCTTCTCACAAAGCTTCTAAACTAGCAAATCTAACACCCTAGACAAACCGACAATCTCTCACCTCACGGCTATCAAGATTGGTTGCACATCTAATATATCCATATCGAGATAATAACTCCTATGGTAAACTCGTACGTAGTAAACCATCCAATAATCAAAAACACACAGTAATTGACCTAGCATGCACCTATTACATGAAAGACATTCACCAAGGCACATAAGGAGTAAATCATCAATCCATAAACAATCATAGACACACATAAACATCCAATAATCCAATCCAAGTTTGTTACATCATGAGTTCATCACATAAACATAATCCAAAACCAATAAAAACCAATGTTAAACATGTGCCATCATCAAAACCTAGGTAGTTCTAAAAGATTAGCCAAGAAACATCATACGAATACAATACATAATCTGCTTAAAGTGAATGAGAAACATAGAAATCAAAGAAAACAAAGAAACAAAGAAAACCGAATGAAGAACACCCGAATTCCTTGATCCTAAGCCTTCAATCTTCAATCCAATGCTTTCCCAACCTTTAAATCACCTTAGAATAGCTTTTCTTCGTCCTCCTAGTCGCCTCCAGCCGTTCAAAAACGTATTCTCCCTTAGGGTTTTCGACTTTCTGGCTTAAAACTGATTTTCTGCGATTTTAAGTCTGTGGCGTAGCGTGACAGATACCTCTAAATCGGTCGCGTAGCGCGAGAGATGTTAGAGGGTAATTTTGTCTTTCCCAGCTCTAGCGTAGCGCGACAGGGTTTCAATATGTTGTCGCGTAGCGCGAGAGAATCCAGAATTCAGTTTTCTTCTTTTCTTGTTTCTGGGTCCGTCCTTACCCAACCGTGAGAAAAAACAAATGGAAAAATAGATGTGTTTTACAACACATCAGCTACATGAAGTCCAATTTATTGGACATGTGATAAATGCAGATGGCATTCTTGTTGATCCTTCTAAGATTCAAGCAGTGACCAATTGGAGTCTACCCAAAAATCCAACTGACGTCAGAAGTTTTCTTGGCTTAGCTGGTTATTACCGTAGATTTATTCAAGACTTTGCCAAGAGTGCTTCATCTCTAACCAAACTTACAAGAAAGAATGTTAAGTTTGTGTGGGGTGATGACCAAGAGAAAGCATTCCAAGAGTTAAAGTCAAAATTAACTCAGGCACCGGTATTAACGTTACCAGATGGCCCTGATGATTTTGTGGTATATTCTGATGCTTCTTATCTTGGTCTGGGTTGTGTTCTTATGCAACGAGGCAAGGTGATTGCCTATGCCTCAAGACAACTGAAAACCCATGAAATCAATTATCCTATTAGAACTTGCAGTAGTCGTATTTGCCTTAAAAATCTGGAGGCATTATTTGTACGGTGTAAAGTGTACTATTTACACTGATCATAAGAGCTTGAAATATTTCTTCACTCAGAAGGAATTGAATATGAGGCAAAGACGATGGCTGGAATTACTCAAGGACTATGATTGTGAAATCCTTTATCATCCTGGTAAAGCAAATGTGGTGGCGGATGCCTTTAGTAGAAAAGAAGAGTGTGAACCAATCAAAGTGAAAGCTATGCAGCTTGTGATTACTTCAGGGCTAATTGAGCAGATCAAGGAAGCCCAGACTGAAGCCTTAAAGGAAGAAAATTGGAAACGTGACAGGATTAAAGGGCAAGCTCATAATCTGGATGAAGATAGTCGTGGTTTAAAGACAAGGTGGGGTCGAGTGTGGATACCTCCCACTTGTCCCCTTAAGTCTGCATTGTTGGAAGAAGCACACAAGTCGAAGTACTCAATTCATCCTGGGGCTACTAAAATGTATTGTGACCTTCGGGTGAACTATTGGTGGCCAGGTATGAAACGAGATGTGGTTAAACATGTGTCGAAATGTTTGACTTGTATGCAGGTAAAAGCAGAGCACCAGAAACCTTATGGTAAGTTGCAACCATTAGAAATTCCAATGTGGAAATGGGAACATATCACAATGGACTTGATTACTAAACTTCCTAAGACAAGGAAGGGATTTGATACGATTTGGGTCATTGTAGATAGGTTGACTAAGAGTGCTCATTTCTTGCCCATTCGTGAGACCTATTCTTCTGATAAAATGGCAGAGATGTATGTACGAGAAATTGTGTCTCGTCATGGTGTGCCTGTAACTATTGTCTCTGATAGAGATACTCGATTTACTTCTCGATTTTGGAGAAATTTTCAGGAAGAATTAGGAACAAAACTGTTGTTAAGCACGGCGTATCATCCTCAGACTGATGGACAAAGTGAAAGAACCATTTAGACCCTGGAGGATATGTTACGAGCGTGCATTATTGACTTTGGGGGCAGTTGGGATGATTATCTACCTTTAGCAGAGTTCTCGTATAATAATAGTTATCATTCCAGCATTGGACTGCCTCCTTATGAGATGCTCTATGGGAGGAAATGTCGAACTCCCGTTTGTTGGGGAGAAGTTGGGCAGCGTGAACTCGCACACAAAAATGTTGTTAAAGCTACCAATGAACGGATAGATCAGATTCGTGCCCATTTGAAGGCGGCCCAAGACCGTCAAAAATCATACGCTGACAAGCGTAGAAGGCCCATTGAATTCCAGGTAGGAGATTTTGTGTTGTTAAAAGTCTCACCGTGGAAAGGTGTTATACGTTTTCGTAAGCGAGGAAAGTTAAGTCCACGCTTTATTGGACCATTTAAAATCATAGCTTGTGTTGGTGAAGTTGCTTATCGCCTAGCGCTACCTGAAGAGTTAAGTGGAATACATAACACGTTCCACGTTTCTTACTTACGAAAATGTTTAGCAGACGAATCTGCATACGTACCACTGGAAGATATAGAAATTGATGACAAGTTGAATTATGTGGAAAAGCTAGTGGCAATACTTGACCGAAAAGTCAAGCAACTTAGAAATAAATCATTGAACCAGGTGAAGGTTCAATGGAAAAATAGAACCGGTTCTGAAATTACGTGGGAGTCAGAAAACGAAATGAGAAAGTATTATCCTTTCCTTTTTGAGGTTTAATCGGTTTCGGGGACGAAACCTTTGTAAGGAGGGGAGATTTGTAACAACCGGTTTTTAATAATGAATGTATTGTGAATAATTGTTAATCAAACAATTGTGGTAGTTGTGATTTGAAAATATGTGAGATTACGTCATCTATGGCAAGAGCACATTTGGTCGTGCTTGAAATCCACGATGATTTAGCAATTTTAATTATTACAGGTTGATAGTATGTGAAAAATGGCGTTAGTAGATCGCAAAGAAACATCCATCACCTAATGCTTATTCAAATAGATGACCAACCGATTTCATGTCGAGAATCATAACTCGGAAATGAAGAAAATGAGTGTAAGCGAAATCGCGAAACGAGGCTCCGATTTCAAGATACACTGAATCGAATATAGCAATAGATAAGAGGTCAAATATTTTGAACTCTTTAGGTCTTGAGATTATAACCATTGGAAAGAGCTCGAAAAATCGTGAACGTAGACGAAAACCGTGCACAAAACGGATTCGTATGCTCCCGGAATCGCGAAAACAAGATAAGATCAAAATTTGACAATGCTGATGTGGGGAGGTATGCCCCAACTGGGTGCATCAGCTGGGGCGATGCGCCTGGGACCATATGTCGGCAAAAATGTGTTTTAAGGATTAGAACGCATTTTTGAAAGCGTTTTTCTTCTTCTTTCGACCTGTTCTCCTCCCAAACGAAATATTCATCATTTCTAAGCCTAAAACCTTCGTCTTGAAGGATTCTAATCATTCGGATCGCACCCAGGAAGGTATCTGCAAGCCCTGATCGTTGTTTTGTAACTGAATATCTGTCAGATTAGGTAACAGTTCGTTTTATCTTACTAGTTTAATATTGTGTGAATTAAATCTAGTTTTGATTGTAATACTATGATTATGAGTATTGATTATTGCCTAGTTGATAGCTAGAGATTGTTAGAAACGAAGAACTTGATATTTTGACGGTGAAATCTTCGTTTTGAAGCCGGGATAATGTCCGGTTGTTATGAAACCCAAATCATAGTGTGATAACAAGCAGGATGGGTTGAATATGATTTTAAATAAATTAGGGATTATAATCCATAGATTAAATGATGATTTTGATAAATTGATGTTAAAATTATTAATAGTTATGATCTTAAATAAAAATTGAATAATAAAAATAGTTAAAGATCGTAACTAATATAATTGAACATCAATTATTTGATGAAATGCCTAAGTGAGGCATGAAACATGATTAATTATGATAATTGACTAAAACTTGCTAAACATAGTAAGATAAAGTCATTTATGTGATAAATTGACTTTGAGCTAGTCAAATCAGTCAAGTGTGTTGAACTTGATTGTATGTGCTATACGTGTTGAAACTAGTTGTATATATGTATTTTGCAACTAGGTGGTGGTAGTGGAAGTCAAACCATTAGTCATAGAGCAGGAAAAGAGCCTGCAGTTGCTAATCCCTTATCTGATTAAGGTAAGTAATCCCACAACTATGACATCACATAATAAATATTGAATTTTGTTGTTGAATGAATTATATATGACTCCACAATGGTGGATAGCCAGAAGTGCTGACAATTGTCTTAGATGGAAGTACCGGTGGGCGAACATCTTAAGACTTGAATTATATATGACTCCACAATGGTGGATAGCCAGAGGTGCTGGCAATTGTCTTAGATGGAAGTACCGGTGGGTGAACATCTTAAGACTTGAATTATATATGACTCCACAATGGTGGATAGCCAGAGTTGCTGGCAATTGTCTTAGATGGAAGTACCGGTGGGTGAACATCTTAAGACTTGAATTATATTTGACTCCACAATGGTGGATAGCCAGAGGTGCTGGCAATTGTCTTAGATGGAAGTACCAGTGGGTGAACATCTCAAGACTTGAATTATATTTGACTCCACAATGGTGGATAGCCAGAGGTGCTGGCAATTGTCTAAGATGGAAGTACCGGTGGGTGAACATCTCAAGACTTGAATTAATTATGATATCACAAATGTGTAAATAGTCAGAGATACTGACAAATAGCTACGGTGGAAGCACATAAACGTGAACACCATAGTGTAATATTGATTAAACTATTGTAAGCAATAGTTGATGATTGATAATATAATATTATTATATTGTGAGAGTCAATTCGAATAGAAATGACTCAGTTTGAATGTTGATTGTGAAAAATGTATTTTTACATGTTGTTGTGCGAAACCATTGGGGTTTACTTACTTAGTTCTTATGAACTGATGGAAATTATTGTGTGATGTTTGTAGGTCAAAAATGACGTACACGGCTGTAAGGATCGAGGTGGAGCAGTAATCGAACGAATAAACCTTGTTGCAAACGTGTGAAATTTTGGTTTAAACTTACTTATGTAAATAAGTATTGTAAAATGTGTGGCACGTTTACTTTTGTGTTAAACTTTATTTAATATTATTAAATAAAGAGGGTCAGACAAGGTTTAAAAATGAAAAATTTGCTGGGACCAACTCTGATATTATTTAAAAATATTGTATAGTAACCGGGGGTTACAATAGCCTTGCCATTGACCACATTGACACAGAAAAATCAACCGTTTATATGGAATTCCCAACAGGAGGAGGCGTCCCAACTGTTGAAACACAAACTCTGCAACACACCTATCTTGGCATTACCGGAAGGTACTGATAACTTCACAGTGTATTGTGATGCTTCTCGTCAAGGTATTGGGTGTGTTCTAATGCAGAATGATAAGGTAATTGCTTACGCTTCTCGACAGCTGAAGTTACATGAGAAGAACTATACTACTCATGATCTAGAACTTGGTGCAGTGGTGTTTGCACTCAAGATTTGGAGACATTATCTATATGGAACTAAGTGTATTATATACACTGATCACAAAAGTCTCCAGCACATTCTAGATCAGAAAATGTTGAACATGCGACAGAGGCGATGGGTTGAACTTTTAAATTACTATGACTGTGAAATTCGTTATCATCCAGGTAAAGTGAATGTCGTAGGCGATGCCTTGAGTCGCGAGGAACGAGTCAAACCTTTACGTGTGAAAGCGCTAGGTATGACTATTCAAACCAGTCTAATTCCTCAGATTAAGGAAGCTCAGCAACAAGCTTTACAAGCAACGAACTATTCTGCTGAGGGACTAAGGGGATTAGACAAGAAACTCGATACCAAAGCTGATGGAGTTTTGTATTTCAAAAGCCGAATTTGGGTTTCTTTATTCGGTAACTCTCGAACAATTATCTTGGATGAGGCGCACAAATCCAGGTATTCTATTCATCCAGGTGCTGATAAGATGTATAAAGATCTTAAAGATTTTTACTGGTGGCCTGGAATGAAGAAACACATAGCTGAATACGTGGATCGATGTCTAACATGTCTCAAAGTTAAGGCTGAACATCAACGACCTTCTGGGTTATTACAACAACCTGAGATTCCCATGTGGAAATGGGATCAGATCTCTATGGATTTCATCACTAAATTACCCAGAACCTCACGTAATCATGACTCTATATGGGTTATCGTTGATCGCCTTACTAAATCTGCGCATTTCTTACCCATCCGAGAAGATTTCTCTATGGATCGACTCGCTAAACTCTATGTTAATGAAATTGTATCTCGACATGGAGTACCGATCTCTATCATTTCTGACAGAGATAGTCGATTTATGTCACGATTTTGGCAAACTCTTCAGAATGCACTGGGCACACAAATCAATATGAGCACAGCTTATCATCCACAAACCGACGGGCAGACTGAACGAACGAATCAAACTCTTGAAGACATGCTCAGAAGTTGTGTGATTGATTTTGGAGGTAGCTGGGATATTCATCTACCACTTGTTGAATTTTCATACAATAACAGCTACCATACCAGTTTTCAATGCGATCCATTCGAAGCACTTTATGGACGCAAGTGTAGATCGCCTATCTGTTGGTCAGAGGTAGGTGAGAGTCAAATCATAGGCCCAAAATTCATTCAGGAAACCACTGATAAGATCGCACTCATTCAAGAACGAATAAAGCTGCTCGCGATCGTCAAAAGAGTTATGCTGATAATCGTCGTAGACCATTAGAATTTCAAATAGGTGATCGAATAATGTTGGAAGTGTCACCTTGGAAAGGCATTTTCAGATTCGGGAAGAGAGGTAAACTTTCACCAAGATTTGTAGGTCCATTCAAAATTCTTGAACGAATTGGATCAGTAGCCTACAGACTTGAGTTACCTCTTGAACTTAGTAACATTCACGATGTTTTTCATGTATCCAATCTGAAGAAGTGCCTGACTGATGAATCATTGATCGTACCTCTTGAAGAGATTCATATTGATGAAAAACTTCAGTTCAGTGAAGAACCAGTAGAGGTAATGGATCGAGAAATGGAAGTGCTGAAACGTAGTCGCATACCAATCGTTAAAGTTCGATGGAACTCACAACATGGACCCGAGTATATGTGGGAACGTGAAGATCAAATGAAATCAAAATACCCACATCTATTCTCATAAACGATTGTCATGATGTAAGTCTTCTCTAAATTTCGGGACGAATTTTCTCTAACAGGAGGAGACTGTGACAGTTGCATACGAGAATTACGTCATTAATAATGTGAGCACATTTGATCGTTCTAGAAATCCTCTTTGATTTGGCAATTGAAATCACTACAAGTTGATAGTACACGAGAAATGATGAACGTGGGTGAAAACCGTGTGCAAAACGGAGTCCTGGATTGCCCGAAATCGAAAAACGAAGAAAAATTTCTAAGTGTTGGACGACTGGACTCATCGCAATACGCGATGGAGGGGTTGAGAATCCTCCGCGGTACGCGATGCATGTAAAATATCTAAGATTCCTTCGGAAATCTTCGCGGTACGCGAAGCCCTTATTAGCTTCCCGCCGCGGTACGTGACGGTTGAGGCGGTGCAATAATCTGATCTACTTGTGGATTTCATGGGATTTTGCTCTTTGGAACTATATGATATGTAACACTGTTATCTGAGTGATTTCATGTGATTGTTGAGAACTTGTGGATTTCATGGGATTTTGCCTGAGAACAGAACACTATCACAGAACTTAAAAGTCCTCATTTTTGAACTGTATCTAGTGAACCCATGTGGGGCCGAACGGGGAAACATTGATAGTACTATCGGCTGACCACCCATTTGCTGGGAGCTGCAACTCCCCTTGTGTGAATGTTTGTTTCCTGTTTCCAGAACTTCTTAATGTTGTGATAGACATTAAGATAATGAGGCATTAAGATGTTACCGACGGGTAGTATCTTGTAGAACAATATCGTCAGAAAGGAACTAGATACGGGTCCCATGGTTATCTGGAACTGAACATTTTGATAACTTATAATTACATATCATATTGTGGAACTTGAACTGTATGATCTCACCAGCTTTGTGCTGACGTTTCAAATTTAAATCTTTTTGCAGGAAGACAGTGACCAACCGGTGAGGCAGCACTTTAAACACTTGTAATTAAATAAGCTGTAATGTAATAAACTTAGATTATATAATGTAATATTGATTGTGATTGCGACATCCTTGTAATGTATCTCTTTTAAGTTAATCTGTGTGCTTGTGATATCGGATCAAGTAAGTCACCCCTCATCTCGTAGACGTCACCACTATGCTTCCTAACTGTTTCAGTGACATCATGATGAGGTGACGAGAGGCGGGGGTGTGACAAATTCGATGTCATTACGAAATTGTTAAGCAAACAACGTATTCGTGTGGGTGACGATTCATACGAATATATTTGTTGGCTTGATATTTTAAATGAGATCCGGCAATAGGAAACCAAAACAGAAAGTGAAACTGACGATTGTGTTCATACAGATAGCGCTCTGTACGAAACGTTAAAAATAAACATTTTCGAACCTTAAAATAATAAAATAAAATAATATTTACTAGGAATTACCACCTAAATAGATTTAACTTAAACTATTTTATAAAAAAGTTACGTAATTAACGTAACGTTTCAAAATAATGGAATTAAACGAAACCGATCGAGTTCGAATACGCGGTTTAAAACCCAGACTATAAAACCCAGTGTTTCTTCCTTTCCCTCTCATTCCAGGTATCTCTTTCTCTCTCTACTCAAGAACTCTCTCATCTCTCTACTCTCTCTAAATCCCTTACACTCTACCATACGAATTCTCAACCATATTTAGTGATTTTGGTGCCCAAACGATCCCCTCAACGAGTATAACACGGAAATACAACGGATCTAGTCCAAATCAAGCTCAAACGGAAGGAAATCTAGAGAGAAGGTTCGGTTTTTCAAGGGTTTTCATCCTCTTTACATCTTTGAGCTTATAACCGCTTTAAGCACCTTAAAACCTTTAGGATGTGCACGGAACTTGGTTTGAAACTCATGAAATATGTTATATTAGAGACTAATGGTTGAAGTTGGCTGGATTTTCTGGGTAGAGACAATATCGACATAAGAACAACCCAAGTGATAGTATCGACGGGCTGCATGTGCAGCTCACAAAACCCATCGATACTATTATCTTCCACGACCGCATGGCTGGAAATCTTCGAGACTAGCATTATCGTCAAGGTCCAAGTGTCTTGGGGTAGGATTTCATCTATTCTAGCTGAGAAATGTTAGTAACGATGGCTAAGTAACTGGAAGCATAATATCGACACCACTATAGCAGCGGATGACTTTCCCGTCAAAGGTAGTAGCCTCAACAATCACCAAATGGATAGGAATTTTCGAACATACTAAGTTTGAAGGAGTCCAAGTGTGTGACAACTAGTACCAGATCGTCCGGCAATCCATACGGTATGTGTACTTACACCATTACTATGTGAAAATAACTATGTGTAGAAAACTATGTGTGTATAACTATGCGTGAATAACTATTTGATAAACAGTTGGGTGAACATGGCTATAGAACAGTATTTCAGTTGCATGTATTTGAATGAAAAATTAAGTACAGAAATACAGCAAATCACGAGAAATAACAAGGGTGAAAACAAATGACAAATACAAATTGGTTGCGATCTGATTCCATAAATAACAGAAATCAGATAACCGACAAATCAGTGAGAAAACAATGTGAAAGTAGTCATAACAAGGGGAAAACAATTAGAATTAGTTGAGTCCGTCAGTGAGAATGTGCAATACAAAAAACAATTCAGTATAGTTTACGAATAATGAACCGACAGTGTGTTTGCGTGGGTGACGATTCATACAAACATATATGTGGGTTTAACGTTCTAAACGGCAACTGAAAAGTATAAAACCAAATCAGAAAGTGAAACGTATGATCGTATTCGTATAGTGCGACAACCAGTACCAGATCGTCCGGCAAGTCAATACGGTACGTGTACTTTCACTATTTACTACGTGTAAATACAATGTGCAAACAATTGTGTGACAATAGGGCTAAGAAAACAGATAACAGTTGTATGTGTTTAAGTGAAAATTTAAATACAGTAAATACAACAACTCATGAAAACAACCGTGTGAAAACAAATGACAAAAGCATGTCAGTTGCGATCTGATGTCCACAAATAATAGAAATCAGATGGCTGACAATTCAGTGAGAAAACAATGTGAATTCAATGAAAACAATGTGAAAATAGGCAAGTTTAGTTGAGTCCGTTAGTGAGAAATTACAATTCAAATAACAATTCAGTATCATTCACAAATAATGAACTAATAGTGTGTTTGCGTGGGTGATGATCCACACAAACATATCTGTGAGTTTAACATTCTGAATGATAACTGAAAGTAGAAAACAAAAATCAGAAAGTGAAACCATCATCGTGTTCGTTCGGGTGACGATTCGAACGAATACGCGCGAAGGTGATGCGATCTGACGAAACCTTTAAAATAAACGTTTTCGATACAGTAAAGTAAGCAAAATGAATTTAAAATATTTACTAGGAATAACCACTTTCAAAATGTAAAAATAAAACCATTATTATTAAACTCGTAAAATACGCGTTTACGTTTCGGAAAAGTAACGAAATCAAGAACCGAGCAACCGAAACGAACCCGAACACCCGTGGGGTATATAAACCCTAAATGAGGCCTTCTTCCTAATTTATTACACTCATATCTCTCTTTCTAACTCAAACCCGTTTTCCCTCTCTCTAGATTTTCAACACAAAAACCCTCATATCTCACCCATTTCTTGGCCAAATCACTCAAACTTGCTATCAAATCGAAGCTCTTGACATCCTCTACTCGAAAGTACAAAGGATCTGCTTCAAAAACCCACCGAATCGGAGGTAAAACGAACCCTAAGGTTCTGATTTTTAGGGTTTTTAACCCCTTTGTTCGAACCACCCCTATAACCGGTTCTAGACACCCTAAAACCCTAGGAAATAGCACGAAAACACTTTAGGATGTATTTGGAACTTGTGACATGTCATGGTTCAGTCGAAGGCCTTAAGATGAAGACCTGCACCACCGTGACTTCAAGCAGGTGAATGAGGGGCCATCAAGTCTGCCGAATGGCCAAGAGCCGAAAAGGATGAGGCCGAATGAATTGGGGGCCGAAGGAACCCTCAACCGAATGATATTGGCTGACTGAAGCATCACATTCGCATGATACCTTATTCGGCCTATCTCTCATTCGCACACCCCATCCATTCGCATGAGCTAGAGGCGACTGAACTCATTAGTATGCACCCTATTCGGCCCACATGTCATAACATCCTAAAACTTGTAAACAACACCTTGAATCAACCTCAATTGACAACATGCATGGGATATGGGAGTTGACTAGCTTTTACTACAAAGATGGTGGAGGGTTATGTTAAATCAACTATATAACATCTAAAAAAATCTTTCTCATAAAGTGTTAAGTAGTAACATTAATGATTTAAAACACCTATTAGAATATTCATGAAATGACAACCCTTCTAAATTTCTACAAGGGCAACATGCAAAGTTTTAATATTTAAACCTAAGTTTATACTTAGAAACTATATGGATTTTCAACCTTTTGGGACATGCCATGGGGTTAAGTCAAGTGATTATAAATCAAGAAGAGGTAATACGCTAAGTCTAGTCTTAAATGGTTAGTTCTTGGTGTAGTACCTCATGATATGGGTTCAAGAACGAATAAATCACAAACGACTACAAAAGTCAAAATAAATTTAGGATAACATACGAATTCATAACTTATACTTATAAGTTGCAAACAACTTGAATACAACACATGGTCGAGAACACAACCTCAAGAACAACAATTCATGCATTCTATGATTTAGATAATATTGAGTTATCTTTATTATCATACCTATTCAAGATCAATGTGTATGCTTGTGTGTGCATTAACAACTATGACAATCAAGGATGTTTCATGATAATATAACTTCGTGAATTCATCCAAACATCTAAATAACTTAAGTGATATAAGATTTGATCTTATCACACTTCGTTATTTACAATGAGATAACAACATGATAACATGAGACAATTACAAGTGATAAAAGGAATGATAATCATGATAACATAATTTCATGATAATAATATCATTCACACATTTACTAACATTATGTAATAAGACAAGTTCTTCTAACACTTTGTTAAAGACTATGAGAACATATAACACTGAGAACAGACTACATGGAGATGATGACAATGGGTGAACATAACAATAATTGATTACTATTGAACTGTTTGCATTATATCACAACAATCACGTGTTCATGAGTTCATGTACAGTCATAAGTCCCTTACAAGAGAATCGTTTACTAGTTAATTTATTGCGACTAAACCAATGATAATGTAGTTGTAACATAAGTGCCGGAAACATTACCGGAACAGTGATCTGCACAGTAACTCAGGTACAAACTACGTGAACTATTTACATGCTATTAACTTTATGATGCTTGACACTAAACTATTATGCAATGTTTCTGAAATCTGATTAAATTTCTCGGTTTAACAGTCAGAAACAAATCAGACAACACTGAACTGGCACACGAATGCTTGATTTAATGCTATTATGTATAAACGTATGCGAGGTTAAACAGAACAAAACCATAACAGATGTCGTTACAGAATGCTAATCGAAAAATTATTCGTATAGGTGACGATTGGTACGAATAAATTTGAAGGTTTAACGTTCTGAAATGATGACGGAAAAGCAAAAACAAGAATCAGAAAGTGAAACCAACGTCGTGTTCGTTCGGGGGGGTGACGATTCGAACAAATACGCGCGAAGGTGACGCGTTCTGACGAAACGAAAACGTAAAAACGACTCGAACGATAATAAATTAAAGAAAAAAAAATTAGAAGATTAACTAGGAATAACCACCTTTAAAATAATTAAAATAAAGTTGTTTTTATTTTAATACGTAAAAATACGCGTTAAGTTCCGGAAACACAACGAAAACACGAACCGAGCAACAAAACGAACCCGAAATATGTGCGAAGTATATAAAACCCTAAATGAGGGTTTTTTCCTCATTTTTACATTTCCCCCCCCCCTCTCTCTCTATCTCCCAACTCGTTTCTCTCTCTCTCTCTAGAAGAATCATCTTCAAACCTCAAGATCAAGCTCAAATCGTGGTGGAATCTCGCGTTTTTGGTGCCCACACGTAGCTACAAACATCCTCTACCTAGAAGTACAACCGATCTGAGGATCCATCCACTGAAACTGGAGTATGGAGGCTTGAATATTTGAGAAAGTAGGGTTTTTTTTTATTTGTTCCTTAAGTTCGAACCACCAACTTCAAACGGTTAGAAACCTATTGTCACCGAACCTTACACCCTCAAGAACCCATTTACGCATAACCTTCATCATGAGAACAATTTGCAACGGCTAGGAGTTCGACATAAGGGAGCATGACTACAGGTTTGTGAGGGAAGCTGGGCAAAGGAGACACGGCCGAACCTTCAAAACCACAAGAGGAGGCCACGAACCTTGGAACAGCTGAAGCTCAAACACTACGAACCTGCATGCATCATACCGAACCTATCGTCATGGTTGCCGCGAACCTGCTACCCTACGAACCCATGAGAGGCGAACCTTGCTGTTGCCGAACTTGCATAGTCATGAACCATTATTCACGAACCAAGTCAGCCGAACCCCATCGCATGCGAACCTTGGAAGCCGCCGAACCTTGCATGCATGGGCGAACCTTACTACACCACGAACCTACTTGGGCCGAACCTTGCATGGTTGCAGCTACCATCCACGAACCTGGTGCTCACGAACCCCTCCAACAAACCTACACTCGGCCGAATCTTTTGCACCGCCGAACTTCAGCAGCCATGAGCCTTTGATCACCGAACCCAAGAGCACTGAACCCTCTAGCCGAACCTTAGAACTCCACGAACCAGGGGACCTCGAACCTGGGCTGTTTTAATGGCAGCGAACCTAAGACATTGTTTCCCCCCGATTTCTTATTTTAATAACAGCCGGCCCAACGTTGTATACTAGGCCCAAACTCCTTTGTAATGGCCCAATAGGAATATGCTGGCCATTGTTTTCTAGCCCACGTGATGAAAATCGGCCAATCTCATCCCAACGGCCCAATGACCCCATACATTAAGCCCAAGTAACCTTGACCATTCGAGGGAGACTTGAACACTTTGTTTT